>OVAP01000088.1:44836-56892 GCA_900406295.1 Aurinia saxatilis | reverse complement strand
TTGGACAGATTTTATTATCAACTTCCAACGGCTAGTTTTTATTCAATTTTACGATTTTCTTTCTTGTTTTAGACTTTAGAGAAGTTGTGCCTATAAAAGCTCAGCTCTTGATTCATTGTAAAACAGACCTTTTTTAATTGAAATAGAAACCGAGTGTTTACTCTTTGAAGCTCTTAATCGCTTCTCTTTGTTTTGCAAAGTTATTGGTGGATTCCATAGCTTAGAAAACATTGAATCTCTGTCTTTGTGTGTGATTCACTAAGACTTTGATTCGTATTCTTATCTCAAGGGCTTTCCACATCTTTGAGTGGCGAACTTCATTCCATTTCATTAGAGTTTAAGTGAGCGATTCACTTCTATTCTCTTGAAGCCATGGATATGTTTGTTTGAGTGATTCAAACAACCTTATTCGTTTATTGATTGAGTGATTCAATCACCCCCTTATCCCTTTCCATCTCTACCTTTGTTCCACTTCCGCATGCATAGCTTGTTACTTTTGACAACCTTGTGATCTCTGAGCATTTTGAGTGATTCCGTGCCCGCATCAGATTTAGTCTCCTTTGGTTAATTAGTGTCTTTCTCTGTTGTTGTTTTGTTACCTACATATTGGTTTGTGACTCAAATTCCGATTGTAATGGCTTTAAGCAAGTATCCCTATTCTAATAAAATTCTTTTGTGGTAAAAAAAAAATCTAACCACTGCCAATCAATCTACATACCCGAAAAGAAAGCAAAACCAAATGATAATTAATCTGGACCTAGGACATGGAGTTTACCTCCAAATTTCAAAAAAAAAAATGACAAATGGTTCATGGTTGCGACGAATATGTGCCTTTCAATATTAGCTGTGTGTTCACGGTTTACTCTGTGTCTCTGAGCTATGCTTGTCATAGTGCACATCTAACACGATCTAAAGGGGGCCATCATGCGTGTATTATAATAATTCGCAGTAGTGCAATAATTATTTCTGGTCGGATCTATCTTTGATCATACACACTTATAAATATTAAAAATAATGAACGAATTCGTAAAGTGTAAACATCCCATCTGATATTATTGGATTTTGTATGCAAGCCAAAATTATAACAACCCGGCAAACGTGTAAAACGTGTTACTGTAATTAAACAAGCAATCAAGTGCCTTGAAACGGCTGATCCAAACGGGCGTTTCTAAAACGCCCAATCCAAAAGAGCTTTTAACTTACTAGTATTGTTTTCGACTGAATTAAAGGGGCCACAACTGTCATAAAAGGAGAGAATATAATAGCGTATTCACTATCGAATTGATAACGACAAAGATGATTATTGAGTGGGTAGTACCAGAGCCATGAGAGCTAGTTTTTGAATTTTGATGATAAACACTTGATAAAAAGAAACTACTGTTGATTCTATGACAATGTCTGAACTAGGGTATTGATTAAAGCAGGTAGGGATTCATAGCTGATTGAAACATTGGTGCATCCACGTTACTAAGCATGGATAAAATATCCGAAATGTCACCACATGCACTCTCTTTTTCTTTTGGTTCAAAACTACAGTTCAAAATATACATATGGAAACTGGACATTAATTTGATCTACAAACCTATGCAGAAATCAAATATTTGACTATAACTCGTTATATTTATTAAACTTAACCAAACACCTTTGAGAAATTTCTTAATTATAAATTTACACGGTACATAGTTTAAAACCAAAATATTGGCAAGTAAAACAACACTAATTAAATCAAATTAAAAAGGACATAATAAATCTTACATTTATTGTGTAATTACATTTATTATGTAAAAAATATATAAAAAAGTAAACTATCACAAATGTTTTTAAATATAGTATTTTAAAAGATCAAAGTTAACTTAGAAATATAGTATCCTAATGAATGTGTTAAATATGAAAATCAAACTTTAAAGTTCAGAGATAGCCACAGTGAAATTAATTATATTCGTGCGCATCTCTTGTAGCTACAAAACAAGTACCAGTTTTGCCAACTCTTTTTTATCATAACAACGACCAGTTTTAGTAACCATCTTAAATGAATGACCACATGTTGTATTCACAATTACTTGATATGTACATACCTCTAGGAGTTCTAGTGAAAATGGAAACACAACCATTGGAAACAAAACAACCATAAAAAGGTCCGGTGAGTAAATGAGAGAGTGACAGTCCTGAATGCTCGTCACAAAGGCCCAGTGAGTAAATGAGACAGTGACAGTGTTGAAAGCTCGTCACATTAAAATTGGTCCGAGAACTGATGCTAGCTAGTAGAATCAAGTTTCGTAGCATGTAAAATATTCACCCGTGTTTATCACTCTTCGTTGTTCATTTTAGGCCAGAAACATCTTCTATATTAAAAGATAACATAATCCGTATAACTAGTCTAAAACAACCATATAATGCTTCTATGAACCCAAACCCAAGATACCTTATCCCAAATCTCCTAAGATACCATCTTTTTTCTTATTTTTACAAAAAGGTCAGGCATTATTATAATAAAAATTATGATTTTAATTAGGGGTGTCAATTGGGCATGCGTTTTGCGGACCAAACCCGTATAGGTCACTTGCAGATTGGATATGGGCCATTGTTTCAGAGCCCGTTTAGAGGCGAGTCTCGCGGAATGGTCCGCCTGAGTCCACATGTTTACTTGGGCATGTCCACCGCGGATCCGCAGGTAGCCCGCAAATCCACTGTTTTCTACATTGAAACATGTTTTTTCTCTCTGTTTTAACATCCAAACTTGATTATTTGATCAATTTGATTCGGAAAATGTCTCTCATGTCTATTAAAAACATTCAAACTTGATTCAAAAATGTCTTTCTTCTTTGTTAAAATATTTAAACTTGATTGAAACATGTCCTTCTTATCAGTTTTAACATCCAAACTTAATTTTGTTATCAACTTTATTTGAAACATGTTTTTCATGTATGTTAAAACACTCAAACTTGATTCGAAACATGTCTTTCCTCTCTGTTTAACACCCATACATGATTTTGTGATCAACTTGATTCAAAAACATGTTTTTCATGTCTGTTAACACTTAATTTGATTCTAAAATGTCTTTCCTCTCAGTTAAAATATTCAAACTTCATTCAAAACATGGTTTTCCTCTCTGTTAAAACATTCACACTTGATTCTTTGATAAATTTGATTTGAACATGTCTTTCCTGTCTGTTTTGACACAGAAAACAAAAGGATTTGACATACCGTTTTGATCCGCGGCTGACCCGCGCACCCACATAATATGGCGGGCGGGCTTGGGCCTAGTATTTGTGATCCGCAGCCCGCCGTGGACTGGTCCGCTTGAGTCCGCCAAATCAAAAGGCCCACCGCGAGCGGCCCGTTTGGACACGGACAGGCCCGTCTGACACCCCTAGCTTTAATTAGACGATATAATACCAAAAAATGGGTTAGTATATGTATATGTTAAATTTAGCTTTGTTCGAAACATTTCCTTTCGCAATGGGACAATTACCACTGCGTTATTTGGGATGTTCCTTATTGACCAAGAAGATGACGGCTAATGATTATGGCCCTTTGTTGGATAACATCCGCAAGAAATTCTCCTCCTGGACTGCTCGACTACTCTCTTAACGCAGGCCATCTTCAGTTTATTGTGTCCGTTGTATAGAGCCTAGTGCACTTCTGGATGTCCGCGTTCCGACTACAAACATCTTGTATCAAGGCGATAAAAAAACTATGTGCAGCATTTCTATTGTCTGGTTCAAGCTTAAATGTCCGGAAGGTTAAAGTTAAATGGGTTGTTATGTGTCGATTAAAAATTAAAGGAGGTGTGGGATTGCGGAATCAAAAGGACGTAAACTTGGTCTGTCTTTTGAAGCTTGCATGGCGAGTTCTCTCATCCAAGCATTCATTATGGGTAGCATGGGTCAATGAACATCTTATTCGCCTAGCCTTTTTTGGTCGGTTAAACCTACACCAAAAGGCTCATGGATGTGGCATAAGCTGCTTGTTATTCGACATATGGCCTACTCCTTTGTTTGAGTTGAGGTTCAAAACGGTTGCTCAACATCATTTTGGTATGATAACTGGTCGAAATGGGGACGTCTCGTTGACATTACTGGTTCCCATGGCTCAATTGATCTCGGACTCCCTCTACACGCGACTGTAGCTCAGGTTATGACATCGCTGCATCGTCGACGGCTCAGACAAGATCTACTTGTCAATATTGCAGATGAGATTTCTGCCCTAGCAACTGCATCTAGCTCTCAGAATGATCGTGTGTTATGGAGAAAGAAACCAGGGGTTTTCACACGTTGTTTCTATACCTCATGTACACTCTCTCAGATTCGCACACAACTCCCACATGTCCCTTGGTCTGAAGGAATTTGGTAAAAACATAATACTCCAAACTACTCATTCTTGCTTTGGTTATGTATTTTGAATAGACTCACTACTGGAGACCGTATGTCGCTTTGACAATCGAACACCTCAACAGTATATGTCTTCTGCACTCATCCAATGGAAACTCGCAATCATTTGTTTTTTTATTGTCCATTTTCTTCGGAGGTTTGGACACGACTGGTTGGTCGGCTCTTTGGCACTCCAACACCAATTTAGTGGGATACGCTGTTTGATTCTATCTTCGCCAAAACTGGTACCAAGACTGAGATATTTCTTCGCTGCTATTCACTCCAAATTGCTCTCTATCATGTTTGGAGAGAATATAATGCTAAAAGACATGGGCACATTGCTACGCCCTTGTTAGTCTTTATCAAAAATCTGAATAAACAAATTCGCAACCGCATCAGTTCTGTGTAATTGTTTGAAAATCATTCTTTTAATGAAGTAATGGAAGTTTGATTTGACACACGATCAAACTAGCTCAACCTTTTTTTATTAGATAAAAATTCTGTTTTTTTAAAATAAAATATTGGATCATTTAGTAATGTAAAATTGTTTTTAATATATGTAACAATTTTTAAATTAAATTTAGAATTAAGCCTGATTCTTGGTCTACAAATATTTGATCAAATAGAAAATAAAAGCGCAACACAACTACTTTGCTTTATGCGTCATACACCAAACACACACTTGTCTTCCATGCGAGAGGCTTAGGTAGGTGCACGTGTTTTAATAGTGTCAAACTTGTGAATCATGAAATGGTACAGAGGATCTCATGAGTCATTACTGTTGCAGTACCCATTTTAATTTTTTTTTCGTCATTGTTCAATCAACGAGACATGTTTACTCGTTGGTTAATGAGACGTAAAAGTTCCCTCGGATCAATATAATACAGATAAAATCATATATGAAAATTGAATTATACATATATAACTAAAGTAAATAAATTAATATTTGATATTTTAATTAATATAGCATGCCTACTCATCATCCTACTATACGTATTTAGCTTGTTGAAACTACATTTTATAGCCATGAAAAGAAAAAAAACACTTTCCTTTCTTTGGTCTTCCAGATGTATAGATATATTGTATGTCGTACTTTATAGCTAACCATTTTATGTCCAATCAACGTATGTACTTTGCATAAACCGGCTTGCAAGAATCTGTCTGTTGTACATATATGCGTAGTTTTGATTAATGCTTCTACTTTTCGGCAGGTGAGGAATTAATGACAATAAAATGGTCCTCTGCTATATAAAAAAAAAAAAAAGGAGGGACAAATATAGAATGGTCCGTGTGAATTGTAAGTTTGTGATGCTAAAAGAGAGGTCCATAATTTTAATAATGCGGGGTGCAAATAAATTCGTGGTCCGTCCCGTCCGTTTGAATTGACAAGTAAAATGGTCCGTGTCAAGAAGTGTCATTTGTAACAAAAGAGCCCAGATGTCTGATTCCAAATATAAATCGTCATACTAACACAATGGACTAGAAAAATGGTCCGTGTGAAGTTTAAAGTTTGCCTTTAGAAATGGCAAAGATTACATAACTGAGTATTTGATGTGGAATGATGCACCTCTCTACTCACTGGTTAGACCCAATAATCTCCTCGAGCTTATTCTCTTTCTCTCGACATAGTTGCGAGAAAACAAAATTCAGAGCTTCTAAAAATATCAGAAGGCTTGACCAAGATGATAAAACTAGCTCCTTTGTCATATACAACTTTAAGATTGTGTGATCCAGTCAAAGGCCAAAAACTTCCAATTAAGAGAATCTTGAAAACATTGGGCCTTCGTGGATGGGCCATTGGGCCGGTATGATTATTATTTTTTCCTCTGAAGCATGAAATATCAAAACCCAACAAATTTTTAACTTTGTCAACTGTCGAGTGGTTTTATAAATTCACACATTTCTTGTAATTTTAATATAATCTGATTTATAAGCACAAAATAGTCAATCCATTATTCTTTATAACAAGTACATCATGTTCTTTTTTTTATCCAAACTTAATATAAACTTACGTTAACAATAGGTGAAAGCCATTATATTTTAGAGATGTTAGTGCGTGAAAATCTTTTTCATACTTGATTGTCAATTTTTCATGTTTTAACGTAATCCAATCCTGGTAATACAGTTAAACTCTATACAAACTCAATTTCGTTCGACATGTTCATAATGCTCATTCGCATCTTGTTAATCAACTTTAAATTTGTCCTAGTCTTTGTTTATTAAACAACGAGATTAGTGTGTAATAATTGTTACTAGTAGTATTTAGGTGTTAAAAGAAGGTCATTAGTTGGTTGAAAAAAAAAAAGAGTCTTTAATTAAGTAGTGGTTGCCGAAAAGGGACACCTGTCCCTTCAATCATTGGAAATTTCACTAATTTCCACATTTTCGGCTCTAATTAACCATTTCTTCCTATTCTCTTTCTTTAATCAGAGTTTTAAGTCAAATTTATTGTTAACCCGTTTATGTTTCATACCAAAAACAGATACATTCATCTTACATTTAAGGTAGTAATTATAAATGCAGAATCTCTACACGCATATTAAGTCTCAATCAGTTGCAAATTAGTAGTATCAAATAATTTCAGTCTAAAAAATTGCTTATATTAATACTAATCACAATTAAGCACACAGATAATCGTGATGTCTATTCAACTCTGGTCTGTAGTAGTAGTATTATCAATCACAAAACCTTTTTCAGAGATGATAAATTTGATTATATAAGGAATCTATATCTCAGATTTATTTACAAAAGGAGAAAAAATAATAATAATAATAACAATGGATTAAAAGCAGGTCCCACTGAGCTGAAATGTGTGAAGATTTGGGTTTCAGTTTCAAGGATTTGTGTTGCGAATTTATTAATAATAAAATAAAGGTACTTAAATTAAGTAGAAAAAAAGGCTGCCACGGTGGTCCACACAAAATCCACGTGATGCTCGTTGTGTTTTTATAACGAAACGTCCATGATGTGCCACGTCAGTTATGCCAGCTGTCTCCAGTTCCCTCGTTTCAGGGCCTTTCCCATGTTGTTTGTATTGTACAGATCACTCCCCCCAAACTTCGTCATTCTAAACCGTCCGATTTTATAAATCCAACGGTTCGGAACTTCTCATTAATGTTCTTCTTTTTTTTTGTTTTGTTTTGGGAGATGCCTCAAAAGTCCATAGAAGCTTCTTGTCTTCGTCAACCTTTTTTTTTTTAAACATTTGTATAATTACTTCTTTTTTTTACTTCATCTACAAATTTTTACTGAAAGACAACACATGAAAACACATAGTGGAATCTTTTGGAAATTATGCCCTATTATGGGAAGATATTAAATTAACCTAAATTATATAACATAAAACAAATTGATCTTTACAGAATCATCAGAATTTTAATAAAACCAAGAGTGAATCAAATATCGCTGAAAAAAAAGACATCGATATCAAAAAAAATTTTACTAGTGGGTCCATTCAATACCAAAAAAAAAATGAACTGTAGTTATAGGAGAAACTGGTATAGAAATCTGAATATATTTATTTGAATATATCAATTTTTACTTATTTATATCGTTAATTATTATCAATTTTGTAACTACTATAAAAGAAATATATCATGTATCAGATGATTAGCTTATTCTAAGTTTCTAGCTATATCTAGTATTTGGATCTTAGAGTAATGATTAGAGAAAGAAAAAAAAGAACGAAAATGACATAATTAAATTGAAACGTGAACCACTTGCAAACCCTTTGATTATATAATGAAGGATTTAGACAATTTGGTGAAGGAACGATAGAGAATGGAAACTAAATATATTTATTTTGGTGAGATATTCGAACCTAAATTATGATAAAATGGAATATTGTATCAAGTTGAAGAAGGAATATTAGCATATTAGTATATTCTTCTTTTTGTTTATGCTTATATAGTTTTATTCCAGACGCTAATTGCTTTTCTAATGATTCTATTCACTAAATCTTAACCTTTTAGAGAGGCCAATGGCCCCTCGGCAAGTCGAATCCAACTTACTATATGATACCACTTACTTCTGAATCCTGATGTTCATTTTAATCTGTTGTTAATTGTGGAGTCTAGTGTAATTATTTCCTTTTTGTTTTTGTTAACACAAAAATAAAAGTCTAATATTTTCTTTTTATCAACCAATATTATCTTTATGATATGGATTCGGTCGACTATATTTACATAATACACATTTCAACTGTAATCGAGCACATGTGCTAACTTATCAATCTTTATACTCCTTCTGTTTTTTTTAAGTATCGTTTTGACTATTTCCACACAAATTAATAAAACATATTAAAAATTATGTTATATTCATAAATAATAAGTCGTATGTTCATATTCTATTTTGTTTTGAGGTTAAAGTATAAATTTAGTATTAAAAGTTGTATTGAAAAATGAAAACAACACTCTTTGTGAAACAGAAAAATGAAAACAACACTCTTTGTGAAACAGAAAAATAAGTTTAAAATGACACTCTTTAAGAAATAGGAGTATTTAAGATTATCATAACTTAAAATAAAAAACAAAAATAAATGATTTTTGATCCAGTAAACATGTGTATAGTTTACATAATACACATTTCCGATCATAATCAAGCACGTGGTGCTAAATTATGAGTCTTTATATTTAAGACTCTCGGAACATAAGTAAATAAAAGATGTGGAAGCCCTTTAGTCTAGTAGTTAAGATTTTAAAGACTTATACAACATGTTTGGGGTTCGATATCCAGAGAAATCAGTTTCCGCATAATAAATGATTCACAAGTTTAACGGAGGTACTTAGTGATAAATGTAGATTCGTTTGTCGTGGTCTCGTAAATAGCAGAGAAAATTTTTCATCGTGTGGTGCATGTAGAACCGTTCATCGTAGATTCGTATTGCAGGGAGAGCTACACCGTGGAGTTGTTATCCATAAGGGTGTTCATGTTATCAATTTAATAATTGTATGTACAATATATAGCGAGAGAACTGCATCATGAGGTTTTTATTTGAATGAATTAAAAATCACATATGTAGTAGAATTTAGATTTGTAGACGATAAAAATAATAAAAAAAGAAATTAGTCAACGTTGAAAAAAGTAAAAGACAAAAACAAATGATTTATGATCCGGTAAACACGTGTATAGTATACATAATACACATTTCGATCGCAGTCAAGCACGTGGAGCTAGATTATCAGTCTTTATATTTAAGACTTTCGGAACATAAAGTAAGAAACAAAAACAAATGATTTGACTAGGTAAACACGTGTATAGTTTACATAATACACATCTCGATTGCAGTCGAGCGGATCTCGGAACATAAAATAAAAGACAAAAACAAATGATTTCTGATTCGGTAAACATGTGTATAGTTGATATTATATACATTCTGAACTGCATCATGAGGTTTTTATTTGAATGAATTAAAAATCACATATGTAGTAGAATTTAGATTTGTAGACGATAAAAAACAATAAAAAAAAAGAAACTAGTCAACGTTGAAAAAAGTAAAAGACAAAAACAAATGATTTATGATCCGGTAAACACGTGTATAGTATACATAATACACATTTCGATCGCAGTCAAGCACGTGGAGCTAGATTATCAGTCTTTATATTTAAGACTCTCGGAACATAAAGTAAGAAACAAAAACAAATGATTTGACTCGGTAAACACGTGTATAGTTTACATAATACACATCTCGATTGCAGTCGAGCGGATCTCGAAACATAGAATAAAGGACAAAAACAAATGATTTCTGATTCGGTAAACATGTGTATAATTGATACTATATACATTCCGATCGCAATCGACCACGTGAAACTAGATTATCAATCTTTATATTTAAGATCTTCAGAACATAAAGTAAAAGACAAAAACAAATGATTTCTGATTCGGTAAACATGTATATAATTTATTATATACATTCCGATCCTACTCGAACACATGATATTAAATTAGCGGCTTTTGTATTTAAGACTTTCGGAATATAAAAAGACAAAACAAATGATTTTCTAAACTTCAAACACTTATCTAAAATGGTGAAAAAAGAGTAATAACTTTTTGAGGAAAAAAAAATTTGTAGACATTACAAAAATTCGTTAGTAGTAGTTTTAAAACGGACACCAGATATTATGAATATACATACTTAAATATTTTATCAATTTAATAACTTTCTGAAAAAGTGCATAATTTCCTGAAAAAAGCTGCTTACTAGCATGGAACTTCATCTTTGAATTTGTCTCTATTACCTACACCTCAAGGGAGTTTCAAATTGATTAATTTAATTAAAACACAAAAAAATATCTAGAACCATAGAGAAGGATACACAAGAGAGTTTGTACACCCGTACACGTTTGGGTAATCTTCGGTAAGAAATGCAAGAACCAGTCTTTAATTATTTGTATTAATATTACTTAATGTGAAGTGAAAACGAGTTTGACATTATTTCTAGACTAGAAAATTGACATTTCTGAAAATGCTGATCACGTTTGTTATTGACTTCATAAGTATTAGCTTCTTAATCGTTTTTTTTTTGAAACGTTATTAGCTTCTTAATCGTTTGCATCAAGTCTCATTAGTCTTATTGTAATAAGATTACTGAGTAAAAATTTTGGTGGTCAAGATTGATTCTTTTGTAAAGTGTAAAAGTAAAAGGCACCAAACTAAAAGGTACAATTTCATTCTATTTGTCTTCGACGTTCACTGTCACAATTCACAAAAATACCAATAGTGGGGGGTTTTGGAAGAAGAAAAAAACTCCAATTATAAACATTTTTTTGTTAAGGCAATCATGTAAACACAATGAGCATAAACACAAAAGATATGACCATAGCAATTAGTCCTTTTTATACACTGCAATCAAATTAGCTGTCAAAATAAATGCAAAATGCTATAAATAGAACCCAAATTTAATATAGGAGAAAATTTATCAATAAATCACACAAACTTCTGTCTCTATAAATATCATATACTAAGAGACAAAATTAATACATTTCAGTTTTTGCAATCTATTTTATTATTCAATCCCTTTTTAGTCATATCCAAGATTAAATTTTGAGTAATTTTATCCTTTTTATTCTAGTGTTATATATTTTGGAAATATAGATTATTCTTTTCCTTAAAAAACATATGTGAGTGACTTTAGAATCTTTTTTTTTTTAGATTCCATTTTCTATATTTGTTATATATTTTTCTTATTTTTGTTTCTGATTTGTCACATGTCAATATATAATCAAAATGATGTGTTGTATTCTTTGAACATTTAGTAGAAATATAGTGTGTGTAAATGTTCTAGAGCTATATATGGAGTTAATTTTGTTTAGCCAGCTCACAGTCATTATGGAGTTAATCTCTGAATAAGAAGTATAAGTTTTCAACTTTTCATATAAGCAAACAAATGAAACAACAACTGTAATTTTTTTATAAAATTTAAATACATAAAAAAAGTTTTTTTTGAAAATTTCCTAATGCAACAGTTTATAACTTACAAGTCACCACCCTTGTAGTTCATGAAAAATGTTTTGTCCCAGTCAAATTTACCTTCTCGAGATATATTATTTCTTTGTGAGAAACCGTTTCTACTTTGGCTAAGGACAAATTAACAAAAGTACAGAATTAGGGAGTATTTAAACAGAGCGCCCAAAGTTAAAAAAAAATCTCAAAACTCTCTCTCTCAACAAAAAAAAAAAAAAAAAAAAA
>OVAP01000088.1:0-44807 GCA_900406295.1 Aurinia saxatilis | reverse complement strand
CCCCCCCCCAAAAAAAAAAAAAAAAAAAAAAACTCTTTGTTTTTGTTAAAAATTTTCTGTGGTTCCGGTCACCGCAGCTCTGTCATCATCTTCTTCTTCATCTACCAATCTCAAATCTCACTCAGATTCTTCTCTCTTCCCATTTGATTTCGATCTATACACCTTGTTGGTGAATTTGACAATCGTTTTTTTGTTTGTGTTTTCTGACTACCATTTGTAATTGTGAATTTTGAAAATTCTGTGTGTCATTTTTTTATGTATCACAAGTCAGATTCAGTTTGTGTTCTGTAAGATTTTGTGATATCTTTTGAAGGGTTTTGTTCCTTTTGTGGTCTGATTTCGTTTATTGTTGAAAGGCCCCGAGTTTGTTTTCGAGCTCTGGGTCTGAAAAAAAGTTTGATTTCATTTCAAATGGCGGCTACAGAGAGATCGATTGACCAACAAGTCGACATGAGTTCTTCTTTTCTTCAGAAGTTTCGTCTTTACGAGACACGCTCGGTGATGATTCTTTAATCTCTCTATTTAACATTTGATTCGTTTGTTTGGTTGAATTGTTATGTGGGTTTTTTAAAGTTTTAACCTTTTTGTCTTTTGTGTGAATAGAACTTCTATATGATTGGAAGAGACAAGAACAGAACGTTCTGGAGAGTCTTGAAGTTGGACAGGACAGACCCAATAGCTGTCAACATTTACGAGGACTCAACGGCTTACACAGAAGCTGAATGCTTTGAGACTTTGAGAAGGATACATGAAGGAAACAGATCATCTGGTGGACTGAAATTTGTCACCACTTGCTATGGGATCATTGGTATTGTCTTTGTTTTGTAACACTGTTTTGTTTTCTTCTTCTTTATTAAGCTTTAACGTTTCTTGGTTTTCTTTGGTTTTAGGATTCATAAGGTTCTTGGGACCTTATTACATGTTGATAATCACCAAAAGAAGGAAGCTTGGTGAAATCTGTGGGCACACAGTTTACGGTGTAGCAAAGAGCAAGATTATTACGATTCCACATGCCTCTGTGCTATCCAATGTGGCTTATTCTAAGGACGAGAAAAGGTCTTCTTATGTTACTTCTGCTTGTAAAATGAAAAACCTGTACCTTGGTACCTTCGTTACATTTCCATATTATAAGACTTACCACTTGTATTTAGATTTTAAGACCACTCTGCTCTCTATTTTCTCTTTATTGTGTTCCCTTTTGATTTGCACAATAATAGTGTCACAGGTTTCTATTAGACAAAGCTAACAGTTGTTGAGGTAACTGTGATTGGACTCGTTACAGTTTCTTTTCGATTTGTCAGTTGCCTATTGGAGATAATCCAGCAGCTTTAGAGTTTAATTAATCTCCTTTTCATTATGTTAACACTTTAGTCAGACATTTTTCTGTTGCACTTTTTTTTGCTTTTTACTATTTCTAGGTATTCCTCTCCCTTGTCTGTACAGTGGAGACACTTCTCTTGTATTTATTTTGATGTCTTTTATGACAGAGGTATTATCAAGAAAGGGAGAGCTCAGTTTTTATTTCTCTTCTAACTTCATTTAATCTGTTTTATTTTGAACTTTGATTTATCTTGTAGCTTACTATCTTTTACAGATTATTTTTTACTGACCGAGGTTCTGAATCATGATTTTATAGGTACAAGAGGCTACTCTGCACTGTCGATCTCACCAAGGACTTCTTCTTTAGCTATTCCTATCACGTCATGCATACACTTCAGAGGAATCTGGCTGACAATGTGGAAGGAAAGACTTACTACGACTCGATGTTTGTCTGGAACGAATACTTAACTCGAAGGATTCGGAATGACACTAATGACTGTATGTGGACAGTTGCATTGGTATATGGATTTTTCAAACAGGTATTACTTATACTAATTGGTCCTAAGGTTTCTATTATTCTTACTTTCAGAGATATACATAGTACAAGCAGGTTTTGAGATATTTTTAATTTTAACATTACATTGAAAATTCTGTTGGCCATGTTGCATGATTCTGATAATATTTGCACTGTGAGATGCCTTCTCAAATCTTTTGTATTTTGATACACACTAAAAGTTGTTTACCATTGGAATGGTTTTTTTCTTTGTCTATCATTCAGGTTAAGCTATCAGTTTCTGAGAAAAACTTTAGATTGACTCTAATTGCTCGTCGATCACGGCATTATGCTGGTACAAGGTACAATCTGTCTCCGCCATTCATTAGTTTATTTTGTAAGGCGATTAAGTCTTAGTTGGGTCATAATTTTCTATCTTCTTCTCTAGATATCTGAAACGTGGTGTAAACGAGAAAGGCAGGGTAGCTAATGATGTCGAGACAGAGCAGATTGTTTTCGAGGAAGCTCAAGATGGTAATCCTGTCCGAATAAGTTCTGTAGTTCAGAACAGGGGTTCAATTCCTTTGTTCTGGTCTCAGGAGACCTCACGCTTGAATATCAAACCTGATATAATATGTATGATCTTCGTTCTATAACATAATAAATTCTTATTGATTCTAGTTTTTTCTATTCTGCTTTGCCTTTTGTCCTGATTTATCTTATCTGTTTTAAAGTGTCAGCGAAAGACCCCAACTTTGAGGCAACTAGACTGCATTTTGACAATCTTGCAAAGAGATATGGGAATCCAATCATCATACTGAACTTGATAAAGGTTGGTATTCTATCTCGAATATAGTCTAGAAGATACAATAATTGATATATCCTTCTGGCGAATACTAATTCACTTGATTGAACTATCAGACACGTGAAAAGAGGCCTCGGGAGACTATTCTGCGTGCAGAGTTTGCAAATGCAATTAAATTTATAAATAAAGGACTAAGCAAGGAGGAGCGTCTAAGGCCTCTTCACTGGGACTTGCATAAACACTCCAGAAAGTAATTGACACACCCTCATGTTTCTTTTCCTTTTTATTATTGCGTTTTCTATTAACACAGTAGGCCTTTTTACTAACTGTATATGTTTCTTTTTCTCGTCCAGTAAAGGGACAAATGTGTTGGCAATTCTCGGCAGATTGGCTACTTATGCACTGAACTTAACTGGCATCTTCTACTGCCAGCTACCTTCAGATCCTAGAGCAGATGGGCTCCAGAACCAGAATCCATCTTTGCTGGAGTGAGTTTTACGAATAGTTACTTTTACCTTCTCTGTAGTTTCCTTCCTAGTAGATTATTCAATCTCTGTTGTATTTCTTGTAAGTAGGCTATGACTTATTTATACCCTTTCTGTTTTGCAGGAACAATATTGGTGAATGTTCTACTCATGATCTTCCGTGTAAAGATGAAACTGCATCAGATGTGGTGGTGGAAATTGGTAATGATAGCAAGGATGATAAGGAGGATCAGCAAAAGGAAGCTACCATGCTTCAGAACGGAGTCCTGAGAACCAATTGCATAGACTGTTTAGACCGCACTAATGTGGCTCAATATGCCTATGGGTTGGTATCTTTTGGGCGTCAACTCCATGCTTTGGGATTGACAGAGTCTAGTGCTATTGATCTAGACAATCCACTTGCTGAAGATTTGATGGGAATCTATGAGACAATGGGAGATACCCTTGCACTTCAGTATGGAGGATCTGCGGCCCACAATAAGGTCTCTTTGTTTGCTTCTCTAGACATATCTTGTTGCCTTATTAGACATTTTTATTAACCAGTGTTCTTACCGGTGGACAGATATTCTGTGAAAGGCGTGGTCAATGGAAAGCAGCGACTCAGTCACAAGAATTCTTCCGAACTTTGCAACGTTACTACAGCAACGCCTACATGGATGCTGAAAAGCAAGATGCAATTAACGTGTAGGCTGCATACTTTTTTTCTAATTTCTACCCCTCTGGTGAGTAAGAAAACGGTTCAAAATTGTATCTTTTTCTACAGGTTCTTGGGCTATTTTCAGCCACAACCAGATAAGCCAGCACTATGGGAACTTGGCTCTGATCAGCACTACAATGCAGCAAGATTTCTTGCCAGTTCTGTACCAGAGAATTCGAGGTATAATTTTGTGGTTAACAAGACAGTTGTGAAAAAATTTAGGTTCATTAGAGATGCTTATGTTTCATTGTATTGCCTTTAGGTCTTCGATGAAGCGATCTCTCTCAGAAAGTAGCATCATTAGTGCGGAAAAGGATGGAGAAGCTAAAGGTCTATCCGATTCAGCACCCGAGATATCAACGTCTCAAACTGCCATAATTGCTGCTAGTATGAGGTAAAAAAAGCTTATGATCTCTATCAAATGAATCTATAAGAGCATTTGTAAATTAAGTTGCTGTCAGCTAAATTTTGGTGATTGGTTTGTTTATTCCAGTGCTCCACCACCGACACTAGAGGAAATAGATGTAGACGATATTCTTGAAAATGATTGCTTCTGCTATGATGATGGCCATGTTGACCAATGTACATGTGCAGCTTTTGATATGGACTGGGTTTCTTCTTCAGGAAACTCTTGTGAAGATGAGAGTTATGGAAGGTAAAAAACGATATCTCTTTGATTTTCATCTGTGGCTATTACCAACAGAGTATGACATTTTGAATTTTTTTGCAGATCCACAGTGGTTAGATCCTTCGAAGCCATCCCTGAAGGTAGAAAAGTAGAGTCAGAAATTTGTGTTGTTGATGAATCTGCTTCCAGCGATATAAAGGTGAGAAGAAGTTTAACACACAAAGCAGCCATAATAGTAACCATACTAATACCAAATTCTTCTTTCTGTTGTTTTTTTGGAAACTTAAAGAGAGTGGAAGTTACTGCGGAGGAAGAAGATGCTGTTTCAAGGATGCCTCAAGGTTATGTGAGGTGGGTGATGGATGAAGATGGACATTTCTGGTGAGGATGCAAACTCTTAAGTGATCAAAGAAAAAACAAAAACAAAAAAGAAAAGAAAAGAAGTACCTATTTAGTGGTGAAGAAGAAAGATATATAAGTATCATCAGTGCAGAAGAAATAACAGAAAATGAAAATAACGGCCGCTAGTATATTAAATCTTATTGGAAGAAAAAAAAAAGTCGAGAGAGAGAGGGGATAACAAAGTTGTGCATAACTCACCGAAGATAATGGTCGGAACATAACTCAGTTCTTGTTTGGTTTTTTTCTTTTAGACATTTTTAATTTTTTAGCACTTTCAGTTTATAAAAAGAGAATTCTCCATACTAGAACTCGAGATAGAATCAACATTCGATAGTTTTGGGATCATTATACATTTTTGGTATTATTTGATAACATTCAAACGATACAAAACGCAAGCAAGTTGGAGACAAAACGAGAAGAAGACGACCCGTGGAAATTTCAACGACACCTTTTAAAAGTCAGTCAACGAGCTAAGACACTAAAAAATATCTTTTATTATTATCTTCTTCTTCTCTCCGTCACTCACTCTCAAATCAATTCTTCAATAATTTTCTCCCCAAAAAAATGATTCCTCAAACTCTCTTACTTCTCTCCATCATCTTCCTCACCGGAGCAAAAGCAGCAACGTATAATCCCAGCGATTTCTTCCTCTTCAGCTGCGGCGCAACCTCCAACGAGACCGACGAGAGTGGCCGGAACTGGACGGTGGAAGATCGGAAAATCCTGCCGTCGAATTCAACCACCGCGTCGTTCGTTTCAGATGCATCACAACAACAATCAGGTGTCTCTCGAGTTCCTTACATGAAAGCTAGGATATTTCGAACCGGTTTCACTTACACTTTCCCGGTTACTCCCGGTTGGAAATTTCTCCGGTTATATTTTTACCCGACTAATTACTCCACCCGTTTCGACGCCGTTAGTTCCTTCTTCGCCGTCACGGTCAACGGTTTCACTCTCTTGCGAAACTTCAGCGCTGACTTAAACGTCAAAGCTTCTAATAATCTGAGTGAGTTTACAGTTATCAAAGAGTTTATCATCCCCGTTAACGAGACGTCGACGTCGACGTTGAATCTGACGTTCACGCCGTCGTCTCCGAGTTCGTTAGCGTTTGTTAACGGAATCGAGATCGTCTCTATGCCTGATAGTTTTTACTCTAAAGGAGGATTTGACGACGTTATAACAGGCGTTGGTTCAACCGTTAACTTCAATATTGAAAATTCCACGGCTTTCGAGAGCGTTTACAGGGTAAACGTCGGTGGTCCAACGGTTGGTGCGGTTAGTGATACAGGAATGTTTCGGCGGTGGCTTCCCGATGACGATTTTATGACTACTAGTGCATACAACGGAGTGAAACCGGACATAGGGAATGTTAAGATCAACTACACCACGAAAACTCCAGCCTACGTTGCGCCCGAGGATGTTTACCGCACAAGCCGCTCTATGGGGAACTCTAATAGCGTGAACCTAAACCTAATGCTTAATCTCACATGGGTGTTCACAGTCGATGCAAGGTTTATCTATCTCGTTAGGCTTCATTTTTGTGAGACTCTTGTAAATGACGTGACCGCAGCGAGCCAGCGGTTGTTCTCCATCGTCATTGATAACCAGATGGCGAGGGTTCAGACCGACGTGTTTCAAATGAGCGGTGGTGTTCTCACTCCCATGTATCTTGATTTCAGTGTAAATGTTGGCCAGAGGTCTGATCTACAACTTGACTTGCACCCTACACTCGGCGTTTTGTCAAGGTTTTACGATGCTATTCTGAATGGTATCGAAATTCTCAAGCTTAGTGATTTCGATGGTAATCTTGCTGGACCTAATCCGGTTCCTCGACCAAGTCCTCCACCAAGCTCTGTTACGAGGGCTACAAGAAAAGGTAAAGACAAGCTAAATGTTTTGGTGATAGCACTTTCTGTCGTTGGTTCAGCGATTGTGCTAGCAATGCTTGTTGTTGTTGTGGTCATGTTGTTCATCAAGAAGAGGAAGGCCAAGAAGACTACGGACTATAGTGTACATACCACGAGCAAGCCAACCGATTCTTGGGCTCCTATTCACACAGGTTCCACCAACACCACAAATAGATCAGCCTTATCTCTTCCGTCAGATCGTTGTCGTCGATTTACCATCTTAGAAATCAAATCCGCTACGGACGATTTCGAGGAGAAGCTGATTGTTGGAGTAGGCGGGTTCGGTAAGGTATACAAAGGACGAATAGACGGTGGAGCCACGCTTGTAGCGGTTAAACGGTTAGATCTCTCGTCCAACCAAGGTATCCAGGAGTTCGAAACGGAGCTGGAGATGCTCTCAATGCTCCGACACGTTCATCTCGTGTCCTTAATCGGATACTGCGACGACTGTAACGAGATGATACTCGTATACGAGTACATGCCACGAGGCACTCTAAAAGGTCATCTCTACAAGAGAGACAAGGCTAATGATCCTCCACTGTCGTGGAAACAAAGACTAGAGATCTGCATCGGAGCGGCTCGTGGTATTCAGTATCTACACACTGGAGTTAAGCACACGATCATACACCGTGACATCAAAACCACCAACATACTTCTCGACGAGAACTACGTAGCTAAAGTCTCTGACTTCGGTTTATCTAAAGTTGGTCCAACAAGCGCTTCGCAGACTCACGTTTCGACCGTGGTTAAAGGAACGTTCGGTTATTTGGATCCGGAGTATTTCACACGTCAAGCCTTGACGGACAAATCCGACGTGTACTCTTTCGGAGTTGTTCTGTTCGAAGTGCTCTGTTGTAGACCGGTCAAAATTCAAAACGTGGAACCGGAGAAAGCAGATTTGGTCCGATGGGTGAAGTCTAACCACAAAAAAGGAACCGTTGACCAGATCGTTGACCCGGATCTAACCGACGATATCACTCCGATATCGTTGGAGAAGTTCTGTGAGGTGGCTGTGAGCTGCGTTCAGAGACGTGGAATCGATAGGCCATCGATGAACGACGTCGTTTGGAGGCTTGAGTTTGCGCTTCAGCTCCACGAGACTTCGAGGAATAGGAGCTATGGAGTTGAGGACACTTTGAATTTGTCACATGGCGAGGTAGGTACTAGGAATGAAGAAGGGAAGGAGGGTGATGAGTTGTTTAGTGGGACTACAGGACACGTGTCGAAATATACGACCGATGATGACTCTGCTGTTCTTGGTAAAGAGAAGAGTGGGTCGTCCACTTGGGAAGGAGTGTTTTCGGAGATCGAAAAGCCTAAAGCACGGTAGATTTTGTGGTTTGATACAAATTCCATGTTATAAATTTGTATGTATGTACGTAATTAATTGTTGAATAAACACATTGTTATGGTTAGTGGTAAATCTGGACCCGAAAACTGAATCAAAAATATTCAAACTAAATCCGAATTCTAGATAATCGAATAGATTCTAAATTTTTAGAATCGAATAATTGAAATCAAACCGACTCCAAACTAAAAAAAAACAAAATCGAATTAATATCAAACTGAATGGACATCTTGAATATCCCAAATATATACATTAATATATATCCAAAATCATATTAAATATTCGAAATACCAATAAAATTTGAATCCAGAAATCCGAATTACTAAAATTGTACCAAAAATAACCGAAAAATATTTAAACCCAAAGATCTAAATTACCTAATTTTTTACATTAAAATCCAACATATAAATTAGAGTGCCAACTGAAGAACCAAACTCAAACTTTTGTGCACTACGATAGTCAAACAGATATCATCAGATTAGATCCAAAGGTTTTTAAAAATCGGAAGATTAGGGTAAAAAAGTATTTAATTCCTAAGATATAACATGTTAATAATATGATTTAATTGTTGGGATTTATGGTTTAGATTCTAAAAGGTTAAGATTTATTAGGGGTGATAAAATTTTTCTGGGTTCTATATCCTAAACTATAAAATCTTGTCTTTCGCTTTTTTGTGGCTGATATCTTTTGACTGCTACTAGGTAAACTTCAATTTTTTTTTTCTCTTATGTGAGTTTATTAGAGATTTTAGCAGTGTTAATTTTTTCGATTAAATTATATGGTATGTATTTTTTTTTTTTTTGTTGGTTGGAATTTATGGTTTTACATATTTTGTTTCTCCAACTAATTATTCTTCGATTAAAATTTATGGTTATGGTTATTCTTTGTTCGATTAAAATTTATGGTTAAAATTTTTTCTTCGATTATTCTTTGTTCCTACCCAAAACTTAACCGAAGACCCGATAACCAAAGCCTAATTAGTGGTTAAACTATTACAATATTAGTGAGTGGGTCCGGGAGATGTAACGCGTTTTAAAGCTAAAAGCACAAGTATTGACGGTGACGTAAGACCTCCGAGTTTGGACAATTTTCGTAAAGACCACATCATCTGAAGCTTCTGGAGAGCCCCCCCCTTGTCATTAAAAATATCAGGACAAATCTCAAATCTCAGCCGCACTCTCATCATCTTATAAATCCATTAAATTCAAGCCAATAAATACATAAATAAAACAAAACACATTTTTTTACAAAATACTCAGCATTGTTTATTTTAATATTTATAAAATGATAAATGTGTAGCATATAATGCATAAACTTATTTATTACCAAATGTTTTAACAAGTCATAAGTTGGGTCAGTAGATATTTTTGTTTCCAAAGGAATATAATTAGTTCAAGTTTGATGGAAACTCGAAGAAGATAATTATTAATATATTAATAAAAATAATAATAAAAAATTGGTCCTAGGAGAAAAAAATATCTAAACAAAGTGGGTAAAAAGAGGTTCTGGAGACTTCCATTCTCCTCTAAACGAACGAAGAGGAGAGTTATAGAGGAGGAAGAAAATACAAAACGCCCTGTTTTTTTTTCTTCTCCTTTTCTCTTCTCTCCTTTGATCCTCTACAATAATACCAAATCAAAACTCCTAAGAACGTAGTTTTAGTGTTTAGATTCCAATTCAAAGTTCTCTTTATACATAATTGGACTCTGGTTCTGTTTTGGTCGTGGTGAAAAATTCGTCGAAAATTACGAGAAAGGATCGATTTTTCGTGTTGGGTTTGTTGTTTTTTTTCTTTTTTTTGCGTTCTGAGTTTGTTTTGTATTGAGGGTGAGGAGAAAAGGAGAGAGGTATGGCGTCGAATAATGGAGAGAAAAGCAAAGATGATTTGTATGGTGTTCTTGGTCTGAACAAGGAATGTACCACGACCGAACTACGTTCTGCTTATAAGAAGCTTGCCCTCGTGAGATTTTCTCTTATTTCAGATTTCAAATTTTTGTAATATGTTGTTCCTGGAAACAAAAAAGACAGGACATTGAATTGGTTTTGTTTTGTAATAGCAATTTAATCAGATGGATCGTTTGATACCAATTTCTAGTGATTTTTGTAGCTAATCCAATAGATTGGGATTAATATCGTGCCTTTGCTTAATTTATAGGTTTGATTAAGATTTCGGAATCGTGATTAGGCTTACATGCATAAATGACACTTTTGAACTTAACCTGAGAACTAATTGGTAAGTTTTGATTTTGCTTGTGGTAATTAGAGATGGCATCCAGATCGTTGTTCGTCAATGGGGAACTCGGAGTTTGTGGAAGAAGCAAAGAAGAAGTTTCAGGCAATCCAAGAGGCCTACTCTGGTAATTTCACTATCTTTCTCGCATCTAAAATCTTTGAGTGAATTCTTTATTGTTTTTATGGAACAAATGGGGTTTGCTTATTGGATACATGAGATCCTCTATTATTTACTTGTTCCTTTGATGTACACTTTTTTAAAAAAGTATTGTTTATGATTCTGATTAAGCTTTTTTTTGGTGGGTACACAGTTCTGTCTGATTCCAACAAGAGGTTCCTGTATGATGTTGGAGCTTATAATAGTAATGATGATGATGATGACCAAAACGTAAAGTCCCTTTATTTTTCACCTTTTCTTTCTTAGAGATTTTCACTTTCTTCATAAGCTTAAAAATCTAGACAGGCTATGTACAGGGCAATGCTTGCTCTCGAGTTCCTGGTTTGTTTTTGGCATATATGTATATAGAATAATGCGAATTGCTTTTTGACATGTTTTCTTTGGTCCTAAATGCACATTATTCGGTTTCTTTTGTGATTATTGAACCTTGAATGTTGAATCATGTACTGATGGAAATCTTTTGGTTGTGCAGGGAATGGGAGATTTCTTGAGCGAAATGGCAACTATGATGAACCAGTCCAAGCCTAGTGTAAGCATAATCTGCTTATTTGTTTTAGCGATCAATGTTTGCGCTGAGTGGTATTTGAGATGTGTTCACTATTTGGTTGACAGGAGAACGATACAGGGGACAGTTTTGAACAACTACAAGATCTGTTTCACGAGATGTTTCAAGGAGACGCTGCAGCATTCCCATCATCATCATCATCATCATCTCGCTCCACTTCAACTTTCACGTCCTCGTGTAGTTTTGTCTTTGACAACAATGATCAGTGGTCACAATCATCTTCAATGGGGATCAACATGAACAGTTCTTTCGGATTTGACCCCCGAGCTAGTAGCTTCTCTTTAGGGGTAAACAACTAAAAAAACCCCTTTGAATTCACTATCTCTTAGTGCATTGTTCTTGAGCATTACCTTATGATGAGATTGGGACTGAAGCAGGTGGAACATCAACAGGAATTCAAGAAAGGGAAGAACAGTGGCGGAAGAAGAAACAGGAGGAGGAACAATGTGCAAACAGCTACTCATGAAACATCATCGTCCAACAACTATGGAGTGCCCACTTCATAGCCCCCATATTTTTGGCTAACTCATCTCCGCATTTGTCGACTAGTCACAGCACGAGAGAGAATTGGTTATTGTCTATTCAATGGCAATGCATCAAAGTGTCGTCATTTTGTAAACTACCAACCTTCTTCTTCTCTCTCTTTCTCTGCGCTTTGTCATTAAATTGTGTCTCTTGAATATCGTAAGCACTAAAACAAGAATCGTTGACCCACCACAGGTCTTTTGTTAACTCTTTAGTCATTGATTTTTCCAGCATATATAAACAATAAATCTACATTGTTGTTTTCATTTAAGTCTAGATCTTTCTTGCCAACCCACTCGAGAGTGATTGAATATAATTTTGTTGTTTTCTCCGGTATAGTTGAATCTTCAAAAATGTTGGCTTTTGTTATTGATGGTTTTATTGTTTAATGTATTGCTTAGAGTCTGGTTTTGTAACTTGTTATAGCCTCCTCCTCTACATAAAACTTCTGAGAATTCTTACAACACTTTCAATCTAAACATAACCTTTTAAACTTTTTTTTGGTCATCTAACACAACACTTTCAATTAACATAACACGAAGGCCACTATGATCTCTAGAGTCTAGACTCTTGTGCGAAAATTTGAATTGTTTTATTCAAAAGTACAACTACATTGTATTTATTGGTATCATAATAGATGGCTGGTTTGATAGCCTCCAAATGAACAAGACTATTGATAGTCAATTAGACATATGTTTTTTTATTTATAGTCTGAAAAACATTGCTATCGAAGGTTTGACGGTTTTATGTATTGGTTAGAGTCTGGTTAAATGTAACCGGTTGTGACATATACTCTACATGAGACAAAGCTGAAAGTTTATTACATTCATATCCAATACAATACTTTCATTATTCTTCATCATTTTTCAATCTTAACAATATAGTTCTTTTTATAACAAAGTTGATATAGTAAATGTTCAATTAAATTATTTATTTTTTCTTGAGAGGCTTAATGAAAAAGAGAGCCAAATGTGAAAAGCGTAAAGCTTGGAAGTAAACACATCCTTTATGAAAAAAACAATATAAACAAGACTAGTAATAGTCAATTAAAAATGATGTTGTTTGGAGTTTAGTTAAGTGTAACAGGTTGTAACATTCTCTACCGAATAGTACTAGGTTGAGGGTTTGTTACATAACACATTCAATACAACATTTATGTTTTACTACATAGTTCTCACTCTTAACAGTGTAATTTATTCCTAGTACCACGGGCAATCTCAAACGACTCTTTAAGAGGCGATTATTGTTGTTTTGTCAGAGGACAACAACTTTCGAAATGTATTACTATTTCACATAATCATCTAGTAATGTACTATAGATATGACTTTCTCTACGATGATGAAGATTGATGCAAGTAGAGTTACGCAACATTGTTGTCTTTGATGTTGAACTGGAAGTGAAACATAGCAAACTCTCAACTTTGTAAAGTTACAACACTATACTTAACCAAACTTTAATCAATATATTAAATCACCGAACCATCCATAACAAAAACTAAATTCTTTCTCAGATGATAAATAACAAAAGTATATTTCTAATTAACTAAAACTAGTTTTGTTCAAAACGACAAAACAGGGTTGGAGGCAATTAAAACCAATTGTCCATAATGGTTCTAATCAACTCAATCCAAATGTACATTTATTAATAAACATAGAGACTCAAATTCATGTTTTCAAAATAATGGTCTTCATGTTTTGCTTCGCATTTATAAATACACAACAATACATTCTTGTTGTTGTTCCATTTTAATGTAATCTATTCGTTATCACCAACCACTAGAAAATGACATAAATTTTGAATATTGTTGTTTGTTCATAAACAATACTCTAAATTCATTACATATTTTTGTAGACTTGTAGTTGTGGAAGTGGAACCACGTTAACCACGTGGAAAAAAGAAGACGATATGGTAGGGTATATTGTAAATAATTCAATAAACAATGGGCATTTTCGTCAATTCACATTAGCCGGAGAAGTTTACATCTTTTTCTCCTCCGACGACAATCCCACTTACCGGCGATTCACTAATCATGGAGCAAGACGAAGGAACTCAGTCACGTCCCTCGCCGAGAAATTCCCTCTCCACAGATCCACCGATCGGAGTCAAAACCGAGGTCAAGGCGACCACCGCAAAATCTGTTTGCGGCGGAAGAAGAAGAAGAAGCGGCGGAGGAGGAGGGAGAGACGATTGTTGGAGCGAAGAAGCGACGGAGATTCTAATAGATGCTTGGGGAGAGAGATTCATGGAGCTAAAACGAGGTAACCTAAAGCAACAACACTGGAAACAAGTAGCTGATGCTGTAAACACTAGTGATTGTATCAAATCTCCCAAAACTGATATACAATGCAAGAACAGAATCGATACTGTGAAGAAGAAATTCAAACAAGAGAAAGCTAAAATAGCTTCAGGTGAAGAAGATGATAGTAAATGGGTTTTCTTCAAGAAGCTTCAACATTTGATAGGAGAAACCATGACAGTAGTGACTACTTTGAGTAGCCGTGTAAGTCTTTACGAAAGAAAAGCTAAGTTGAAGCAGCAAAGAGGTTGTGGTGGTGATGATGATTCAGCAAGATGGCATTTCAGGAAGAGGGTTGCTTCTGAGACTGAGTCTGAGTCTGACTCTGGTGAGGAGGATAGTTTACCACGGCCGGTTAAGAAGTTGGATAAGAGTGGAGGAAGGGAGGTTGGAGAGGTGGTGACGGCGATATTGGGATTTGCGGAGAGTTTTGAGAAGGTGGAGAGTTTGAAGATTGAGCAGATGGTGGAGTTGGAGAAGGAGAGGATGGTGTTTGCTAAGGAGCTTGAGTTGCAGAGGATGGAGTTTTTGAAGTCGCAGTTGGAGATGTTGAGGGATATTCAAGAGGATGGAGATGGGGGGAGAAGAATCAGGAGGTGTACCCACAGTGTCAAGGGTAATGGCAATGTAAGTTAATATTGTTGTAGTGATAAGTTGTCTATGGGATCTTAAACTTATGGTCAGGCTTGTAGATTTGGTAGGATGTAGGATTCAGTGCTTGTTGTGTAATCTGTAAATGTGAAAACTGGATTCTGGAAATGTTTAAGATTTGTGAATGGAAACTTGCGTGAGTATGAATGCTCGAAATGCTTGAAAATATTCCAGCTATTAATTTCTGAAATCAGTTGCTACTACTACTATTTCATCTGAAGGATGAATTTTTATTGTAACAACGGAGTTCACCATGTGATCACTGGGGAGCTGGTAACAGAGGTCAAAATAGCTAAGATGAAGATGTCTTGGATAAGCAAGCAGGAAGAGACACGGGTTCTGAAATCAGTTGCAAGTTGAAGGACGCAAAAGATAGTTGCTACTAATACTACTTCATTTGAAGGATGAATTTTTATTGTAACAACGGAGCTCACCATGTGATCAAAATAGCTAAGATGAAGATGTCCTGGATAAGAGAGACACGGGTTCAGACACGAGCACAATGAAAGAGAGATCGCTGGGCATTGGCGTTGTGTTGGGAGAAGAGTGGTTGTTGTGCTAAACAAATGATGACCAAAGGAATGCTATATGCGTTGATGATGCAGGAATGGGAATCTTGGAGCAAAGAGGAGATAGCGGCAAAGAATAGAGTTGGTGGGAGGAAACATCCAAGCATTAACCATAGCTTACTCACACCAAGGAGATCACACAAAGGATCCAATCCCAGAGCTTTGCAAGCCTGTTTCAAGACCAACCATGCCCAACTAATTGGAGAACCACTTGGGATTTATTCAAGGACATATCCAATTAGTACCAGTCAACCAAGACCCGACTAGATAATGAGGTAATTTTTTTAACAGTCCTTTATCATTTACCTTGAATGTTATGTAGTTTGAATAAAACATGACCATTTTTTTGGTAGTTTCTTGCCAACTGAAAGATCTTTGTTTCTAATATGGACATTGCAGTTGCTTTGCTGAAATGGAATAGACAAGCATGGTTTTGCTTTGTTCCGCATCTAGGTATTATTTTTTGTATTCACTATTCACATGCTTAGTGTGACATTATTTGATGACATGCAAGTACAACATAGCTATCTAAATGATCCAATCTTCATCAATGAGAAAAATGCAATAGTTGCATTGGCCTAGGTAACCCTCATAATTACATGTCACTGAATGAGTAAAATGTTCAAGGTGTGCCAACCGCCACGATTCTCTCTCCTTAGGCCAAGAAATACAGAAATCGGAGCAGGAAAGCAAAGTTAAACATAAGCGTGAGACAACAAGAAGGGCTAATCAATGATGATGTCTTGGAAAGTCTGACCGTGTGGAATCATAGGCAGCACAGTGGCGTCCACGGGAACCATGACCTCTAACAGGTATGGTCCCGGTGTTGCCAGCATTGTTTCCATGGCCTCTTTGAGATGGCCTACCTTGGTCACCCTCTCCGCTGGAATGCCACATGCAGCTGCGAAGAGCAGCATGTCGGGTAAAATCTTGTCTTTCTTCCCTGGGTGTCCCAAAAAAGCGTCATCTCGATTTCTCTCGGAGTTAGAGTGCAATTCTTCATACTGAACCATCATACCAAAGTGTTGATTGTTCAGTAGTAAAATCTTAACCGGAATATTCTCAGTACTCATTGTGTCTAGTTCTTGCACGTTCATTATAAAACTTCCATCACCGTCAATGTCAACAACAGTTGCATGAGGGTTCGCGATGGACGCTCCAATCGCAGCTGGAAGTCCAAAACCCATAGATCCGAGGCCTCCTGATGAAACCCATTGCCTTGGCTTCCGGAACTTGTAGAACTGAGCCGCCCACATCTGGTGCTGGCCAGCACCTGTGGTAATGATGGCATTGCCTTGTGTGAGCTCGTCGAGGACTTCAACGGCATATTGTGGAGGAATGGCTTCTCCGAACATCTTGTAGGTCAGAGGGAATTTGTGCTTCTCTCTGTTTAACTCATCTCTCCAGACTTGGAACTCAAGTTTCAGATCTTCTCCTCTGTTCTCCATCAACTCGTTCATCCCTTGCAAAGCCACCTTAACATCTCCACAAACCGACAGATAAGGTGTTTTGTATTTCCCGATCTCAGCCGAGTCGATATCGATGTGAACAATCTTGGCTCGGCTGGCGAAAGCCTCGAGCTTGCCCGTGACACGGTCATCAAACCGAACCCCAAAAGCCAACAACAAGTCACTGTATTCCACCGCGTAGTTAGCATAAACGGTTCCATGCATACCCAACATATGGAGTGACATCTCCTCGTTGCAAGGATAAGCTCCTAGTCCCATGAAGGTGCTGGCCACAGGGATGCCGGTAAGCTCAACAAATCTAACAAGTTCTTCAGTTGAATTATTTGAGCCACCTCCAATATACAATACGGGCCTTTTAGACTCCGAGATCAACCTTACAATCTGCTCCAAATCAGACTTCTTCGGTGGCGGTTTGAGCATGGAAGAAAACTGAGGAGGTAGACGCATAGTCTGTTCCCAGTTGGGAACCGCATACTGTCGTTGTACATCCGAAGGAACATCGACCAACACGGGTCCAGGTCGACCTGAAGTAGCTAAAAAGAAAGCTTCCTCCATGATCCGAGGGATATCCTTAACATCCGTCACAAGATAATTATGTTTTGTAATTGTGCGTGTTACCTCTACTATATCCGTGTCTTGGAAGGCACCAGTCCCCATTTTCCCCAGAGGGACTTGTCCTGTGATGGCCACTAGAGGGATGCTGTCCATCATAGGATTCATAGCATTGGTTAACCCTGTCACTAGATTGGTCGCTCCTGGACCAGAAGTCGCAATGCATATGCCGGGTCTCCCAGTCGACCGAGCATAGCCCTCTGCGGCAAAGATGCCTCCTTGTTCATGCCGAGGCAATACACTTCGGATGGTGTTGGACCCATTAACAGCCTGGCGGATTTCTGATGAAGCACCTCCCGGATAAGCGAAGACAGTTACAACGCCGTGCCGTTCAAGCGCTTCAACTAAAATTTCTGCTCCTTTGCGGGGTTTGGTGGCAGAGCGGAGGACTAAGGTGGAGAGGGATCGTGCTTTCGAAGTTTGACGGTGGTGAGATGGAACCTTAACGGCAGATATGGAGAGGGGGAAGAATACAGACGATGACATTGTTTGAGAGATGGAGGTAAAGTAGTATTATGAGAAAACAAAGTTTATATATAGAGTTTGAGGATATAGCTGAAGCAAACGGCTTAATAAATAAGAGTAATTGTTATCTGAGAGAGAATGAAAACGATGAAGAAGAATGACTATGTTGTATTGTACTTGTATAAAATGTGAAATGTAACAGAACAGCTTGGTAAAACACATCTAGCAAACATACAAATCCAAAACTTTCAACAACAAAGAAAAAACAAGAAGAACAGCATATTTTTTACAAAAAAAGAAGAAGAAGAACAGCATAATCACATAGATGCGGATAAAACATGAACATGTTCTCTCAAGCAAATTTATAGGACATTTCCTAACATTTTTAATCTGACAGATTAAGGAGTTAAAAATAAACCTGGTCCTTTAGGAAAATGTTTCTCACATTGGATCACTCTCAAACCATGTGGAAAACTTAATACTACTGAATTAATGTTATATTGTAATCTGGCCCAGTTGTTGTTTCAAAATGAGCAAACCTTGTACTTGTTGAAAACATGACCATAAATCGAAACGTGATTGGTGTTTCGTTTCATACACATGGGATCCCGGTAAAATGGGGGGAAAAAACTGTCAGACTGATCATTTCTAGGCAATCACGTTCCAGGTCTATAGTTTTGTATTTTACCACTTGCCTTGTTCGCATCTGCAGACCGGCCTAACTAATTAATATTGACACTAGTTGCGAAAACGGCACTAAAACAGATCCAAACGGACTTGTTAAAGAGAGTTTCTGTACACATTAAGCATGTTCATGTGCAGAAACAACCCTGCTTCACAGTAGTAATAGTATGGTCTTAAAGATCTCCATTATCATTTTATGACCTGCTGTGATGATTGAAAAGACAGTAAGGTTATAACAGAACATTCAAGAGGATGGAGATGGTGAAAGCAAAATCAGGAGGAGTAACCACAGTGGTAAGGATAATGGCAATGTAAGTTAGTGTTCAGAGTATAGGTTTGTTGTTAATCAGGATTCAATTCTTGTTGTGGAATCTGTAAATGTAGCATTGGATTATGAAAATGTTTAGGATTGTGGCTCAAAACATAGTTGGTAGATCGAATCTTCAGTGTCTAAAAATGTCCAAGTATAAATGCTTGAATGCTTGAAAAGATTCCAACCTGAATTTTGTTACAAGTGATGAACAGTAGTGATTATCAACACAGAGTTGTTCATGAAAAGATTCCAAATTTTTATTTCAAAGTGATAGACACACAGTAGTAGTTCATGAAGAGGTGATACATTGTTGATCTAAACAGAGAGATAGTCGCTACTACTTACTACAACTTCATCTAAAGGATGAATCTTTCAGACGTTATTAAAAGAAACAGAAGTTCAGAAGAGATCAGAGTCTTCTTTGAGCTCAAACTCCATTGAATCAAACCGCCAAGCCAGAGGTGTGGAAGGCATCATAGAGCTATGACGAATTGGGGAGCGCCATGGAGTCGAGCTATTCAGCCAACTAGTCAACTTGGGAGTGTGAATCTCTTCTGGTTCATCGTATGTCAGATTGTTCTTCGCATCCATCTGAAACCAAAAACAACAGTCACCCTCATATGTCAAAATGTAACCCAATGACTAATTTATCACAACTCAAAGCTCTCAGACAAATTTAAAGATTGACTCAAGTAAAGTACCTTTTCTGTGCCATACTTAAAAGATTTTTCCTTGATGCTTGAGCCTGAGAAAAAGAAAACAAGAACACGATTAGGCACAAATGTGTAACAATAACCATAAAGAATGGTAAACATGAGAGCTTAGAAAGTGTATTACCATGGTGAAGTAGAAAGAGATGATCAGAGTGATCATCCCAGAGATTCTGCTGCTCTTTGATACACTTGCTATGATCATGTAAAAACCTCTCCCCAGCTATATTGATCTCCTTTTTCGCAGCAGCAGAAACAGTAGTAGTACCACCGATCTGCTTATTCTTCGAAGAAGCTTTCGTGTTGATCCCAGACTTGTTTGTAATATCATTCAGAGCCTTACGCCCACCAGGTTTCTTCTGACCAAGTACAGTTCCTTTGGGTTTCACAGAAGCAACAGTAACAGACTCTGAAATACACCCAAAAAAGAAGACAAAATCAAAATCTTTGTTTCAAATCATTCATAGAGATCGTATTAGAGAGAATATAAACGTACTTTTGCGATGAATCGGAGCGTTCTCGTCCGGGAAAATCATCTGTTGAAGGCTAAAGTTCGCCATTGGTCTCGTTTAACTGTTTACAAGAGCTTGTCAAAATCAAGAAGATCGAAACAAAATCAAAATCGTTCAGTTTAAAACCCTAACAACTGATTACAGAAATCAAATTACGAATACCCTAAAACCCTAATTCGATTCTCCGGCAATTCTAAACACAATCTTTACCACAAAACCCAGATCGGGCCATTAGAGAGATACGAATCGAAAGAACAAAACAATCGATTACTTACCTTGGTAAAATGGAGAGAAGAAGAAGAGGAGCGTTTTGTTTCTGAGATTTGCTTAACGGTAAAGTTTTTTCAATTTTTGGGTACTTTTCTTGATTAACGAAGAAACTTTTGGGATTAAGAACTAAAAAACATGAATTTATAGAGAGATAGCGAAACGATTTTACTAGCCGTTAAGAGCCGTTGTGTGATGTTTTGGGCTTTGGTGGCCTAATAATCACTTGGGCCAGCCCTATTACTTTGACATGAAAAGTCAAGCATGTCACATTCCTGTACAACTCATTGTCGGAGCGATCTGCTTATCGGCTTGATTTGTCAACTGTTTAATAATACATCATTATCCTTTTATTAAATCTTCTAAAACTTGGAATGTTGTTAAATTAAGGTGATTTCTTTATAATTAGTCTTCAACGTTTTGTATATAAAAACCATTATCAGAGCATAAAGAAGAGAGTTAGTTTACGTATTGACATTAACAAAAACCATTTCTAAAATTTGGTTTAAGAGATATGGGGTTCTTGCATAAGCTTTGGGATGAAACCGTGGCAGGTCCAGCACCAGAAAATGGTCTCGAGAAGTTGCAAAAGCAGCTTTCTTGCAAAAATGGTCACCAGAAGTCGATGGTTAATCGGGGTAGTTCCCCTAATTCACCTGTCGGATCAAGCAACCCGGGGTCTCCTGTGACCCGTAAGTCATATATTTTCTTTTTTGAATACATTACTTATCTCCTATGCTTCTATTATGAACAATCAATACCTTAGGCCGGCTTGTAGAGGACTTGTAGGACCAGAGATATACTATAAGCTTTAAATTCATTGATGTTATAATTTAATTATTTTCAACATAATCACATGTATGCAGCTGGAACACCAAGTGAAACACATGCCACAAGTCTCAATGCTTACGATTGGTTTGATCTCCATCTTTTTTTTCTTTTTCTAGTATGGTCAATTTTTGTTTTTTGTCTAAGAGTTTCAGAAGTATTATATATGCCCTTGACGTTAGTAATACTGCAGGATTGTGCTCAACGCATTGGACCGTTGATAGAGATGAAAAGATACAGCAATCTACTAGAAGAAGTATGAACTATCCGATCCAGCCAATATTTTTTTTTGTGTGTGTGTATATATATATATATATATATATATATATATACATGGTTGTAAAGTTGTAAATAATACTATATAGTGGTCGATTAAAAACTTTTGTCGGTGTTTTAAGAAATTTGTTAAACTATTTGTATTTCACAAATTTGCAGATATGATAAATATTCTTTTTCTGAAACATTGGTTGAATGCAGATTTGTTACGTCTTAGAAGTATAGACAGGGCCTAGACAAAAAAAAAATAAAAAAATGAGGCATATGGCTCATGTTCCAAATCATTTTTATCTTTTAGGGCCCCCTTTTGACTAAAATATATTTAGTATTGGTCTTTTGTAATTAGTTTGCGAGTCAATAATATCTACAATTAAGAAAAGCTAAAACGATAACATATAAATCAAAATGAGAAAAAGATACAAGATGATGAATTCATATCTAACAACGTATAAATCAAAATGAGAAAAAGATAGAAGATGATGAATTCATATGATTAAAATCATAAAAGTATAACATAATTGTCATTATGGTGGTCTAGTAATACTAATTGTCATTACGGTGATAGTAAAAAAAGTCACACAGTTAAAAAAATAATAATGAGAAGGGCAGTAAAAAAACAATTTACAGTCATGACTTGACAGTGTAACGCCAAATCGCCCATTACCACCTAAACCGAGCCGGCAAGTTTACCGGTGACGGAATCTAAATCTGACTAACCAATAACATCCTTCCACGTCGACTCCCCGTATCGTCTCGCGTTCCTCCACGTGTCCTCCCAACTCACCGACGCCGTCTCCTTCCCGTTATCTCCCCCCACCACCCCGAACAGAATATTACCTCCCAAACCCTAACCCTATCTTTTCACGACCTCTCCCTTCAGATCCGGCGATAATTTTCCCGATTCCATGGAAGACGAAGAAGAGATCCGATCGCAAACCTCTCCGACGGGATCCGGTGAATCGGATCCGTCTTGTTCGCCGGCGGCGGGGAGAATTACGGTCACGGTTGCTTCGGCAGGCCCGCCTTCTTATTCCCTAACTCCACCTCCTCCTCAGAAGAAGGATCCAGACGCGTTGGCTCTCGCGCTTCTCCCGATTCATTCTAGCGGCGGAGGAGGGAGCAGCAACGGTAGAGCGAGCGGCGGAGGAGGAAGAGAGGATTGTTGGAGCGAAGGAGCTACAGGCGTGTTGATCGATGCGTGGGGAGAGAGATACTTGGAGCTAAGCAGAGGGAATTTGAAACAGAAGCATTGGAAAGAAGTGGCGGAGATCGTTAGCAGCAGGGAGGATTATAGTAAGACTCCTAAAACTGATATTCAGTGTAAGAATAGGATTGATACTGTGAAGAAGAAGTATAAGCAGGAGAAGGTTAGAATTGTTAATGATGGTGGTGGTGGTCGTAGTAGATGGGTCTTTTTTGATAAGCTTGATCGGTTGATTGGTTCCACTGCGAAGATCCCTACGGCTTCTCCTGGAGCTAGTGGTGGTGGGTTGCATAAGATTCCTATGGGGATTCCGATGAATAGTCGTTCGAATTTGTATCATCAGCAGCAGCAACAAGCTAAGGCTGCTGCTGCTGCTGCTACGCCTGTGTTTAATAATAATAATCTTGATCGGTTGCTGGGAGGGACTGCTAGAGTTACACCTGCTTCGTTTGGTGGAGGAGGAGGAGGAGCGGTTAATGTACCGATGGGGATTCCGATGGGTAGCCGTTCTAATCCGATGAGGATGGTGTCACAACAGCAGCAGCACCAAGGGAGGATGATGATGCTGCCACAACAGCAGCAGCACCAAGGGAGGATGGTGGTGCCACAACAGGCGCAAGGGATGATGGTGAAGAGGTGTAATGAGTCAAAACAATGGGGTTTCCGGAAGAGAAACCACTCTGATTCGGACTCGGAATCCGAACCAGCAATGTCTGAGGATTCAGGTGACAGTTTACCACCTCCTCCTTTGTCCAAGAGGATGAAAACGGAGGAGAAGAAGAAGCAAGATGGTGATGGGGGAGGGAACAAATGGAGGGAGTTAACGCGAGCAATCATGAAATTTGGGGAAGCTTACGAGCAAACAGAGAATGCGAAATTGCAACAAGTGGTTGAAATGGAGAAAGAGAGGATGAAGTTCTTGAAAGAGCTTGAGTTACAGAGAATGCAGTTCTTTGTGAAGGCTCAATTGGAGATTTCTCAGTTTAAACAACATGAGAGGAGAAGTGGAAACACTAGCAATGATCACCATAGCTTCAAGAACAACCACAACAACATGAATGCCATTGTGAACAACCACAACAACGATGTCGGTAACTAGAGTTTTAGTGATTCAGGGTGGTAATCTACATAATTAGATTTGAATTTTAAAAATTGTTGAAAGAGAAACTTATCTAGGCTTGATGAGTGTATTAGTATGTTACCAATCTTTGTTAAATTTTTGTCATATGGAACAGATTTAACTTCACTGGATAGTCCCGAGGTGTCATCCTGCATAACTTTCTTTACACTCCCCTGAAACATTGATTGAGGAATCATCTGTAGACTTTGTTTCTGTGAGCTGACATTAGTTAGAGAACATGGCATAGACATTCTTTACTATCTAACTGCAAAGTTTATGTTGTGTTTCCCTGTTTGGTTATTATGACATTGAAGATTTTGCATGTGTACCTAATAAAGACATGAACTCTTTTCTGTTTTGTTTCATATAATGATTGTTTTTAGCTATAGATTTTCTTGTGTCTGAAGCATCAACAACCACCCATGATTTGCTATAAAAGTAGAATGTTAGGCAAAACAACTTTTTTGTTTCTGTGTCTAATTTCTTTTATAATGTCCTTTTTGGCGTTTTCGGATACTTATACAGCTTGGCCCAATCACTTAAAACCTCATCACATGCATGTTTTTCTGAAGTTTATTAACCTTCTTCACTAACCATCTTCCTAGTCCCACCGTACAAATCAATAAAGACAACTTTTCAAACATCTTGACCGTAGAATACGAAGTGAAAATTATTGTTTTCTGTAGCAAAAAGTTTGATTACAGAGTTCACTTTACTAATAAACTTAAGCAGGGCCGGTCCAAAACATTTGATTGCCTAAAGAAAAAAAAATATATGTCCTCAATGTTATTCGAATCCACAATAAAGAATTTGTTCAATTATGTTGACCCAAATGTTTATTAAAATTTTGGGGCCTAAAGCTTGGATTTTAGGCCGGGACCTGAACGTAGGTGTCAAACGTGTCATAGATGTTATACCACACTACCACTTTGATAGCAAAAAGTTTGATTGCAGAGTTCACTTTACATATTGATATACCACTTAGATTCGAAATCAAAATTTTTCTCAACAAAAGTATAAATGAGTATATTACTGAGAAAGAAAATAGTATTAAAATGTGATGTTGCAGAGGACATTACCATAAAAAGAATAATGGAATTTAAGAAATCAGTAGGATTTAAAGCTGTGTCTTTATTATTTTTGTTTTAGGGGCAAATCTCCATTTAAATTAAAGAAGAATTAAAAAAGTAGATATCCTATAATAATAATTAGATATTTTACCAGCCTTTTTCATGGGGTCCATCATTTTGTTTAAAGTGTCGTCAAAAGTCGGAATTAAAATGGTTGGTGTTATAATATTGATTTTTGAAGCAGAGTGGAATAAGTAATTTATTAGTATTTCTTTGTCAACATTCATTTATTATTTAATTATTAAACTATATATATGTACGATATTTCTAGTTTTGTATATAGACGCAGATTTTTACTCTTGGAACACCGAATCGTTGTTACTCTTGTGCTGTTACTCTTTTTAACGTTAATTTTTTTGGATCTGCAAGGTAAAGTACTAATCTACCCCTTCGTTCCCTTGGCCATTTGTGATCAAGATACTAAATAATCTCCTTTAAGACTAATTTACCCCTATATCTGTTTTATGTTTTTGTAACATCTTACCCCTATATCTGTTAATTTTAATTATTTATTTCAAACAGACTCGTAACTCCTTTTTTATTAATGTCATCTATGTGTTATTACTCCAGTTAAATTTATACATTCAATCAAACATAATTATTTAATAAGTAGCTGTATTCATACTGCATGAAACATAATTTTCGGACTTTGCTTGTTAATTAATTGAAAAAATGATTATTGAAATTTAATAATTAGATAATTATTTGAAAGATAAGGAAAAATATTGGAAGAAGAAAGAGTTGGGGATTAAGAGGACTCTATTTCCGTAATTTCGCAACTCAGTGCCGACTTTCTTTTATTTTTTTTTCCAGATTTAAAATTTCAAATTTTACGCTCTATTGTATTGTATTGTTTTTTTTTTTTTGGATTGCTCACGTATACGCTACTTCACGTTTAACAAAAATGGTGATTTCTGTCTGAAGAACGTTTTTTTTTTTTTCTCTCTCTCTTGTTCATTTCCACACTTTCTCTCTCTAAAATCTTAGACAAAGAAGGAGAGTTTACGGCAGACCAAATGGGGGAGAGAAAAATCGAATCTATGAGTACAACAACAAACTCATTAAAAATAATTATAAGTTGAGAGAGTTTGGAGTGAAGCACAATCAGCGTTTAGGGTTCTTAAAAGAAAGCTTTGATTAGAGAATTTATTGAAAGATGCTGAACTAGTATCTAGTCGAATGTGAATCGGAATCTGACAACAGACGAAGATCTGTGTAAGCAGGTAAGCTCTCTCTGCTATTGGTTCATCCGAGTTCGAGTCTTTATGATTACAATGGCGTTTTCTTCTTTTTTGGATTTACTTGGCCTTGAATCCTGGGTCTTTCCTAGATTCGTCTTTATTCGGGTTTCATTCATTGATTGGGATTTTTTTTTTTTTTTTTATATATTCGATGATCGGAACCAGATCTAGCAATGTGCTTGATTCTCTGTGTTGTCAACTTTTTTGGGGTCTTAGTAAAGTTCAATTGTGTCCACATTTTTTTTTTTTTTTTTAATGTGGATCCGTTAATCCTACCGGTTCAAATTCCTATAGCATTTACGTGATATTTGTTTTGTTGTTTACTTGAGGATCTTGTGAACTCTAAAGCTGTGTCTTTTATTTGGGGTAGGTGAAGGTGTAAGGGGGAAGAGTGAAGATGAGACCAGCTATACCTCTTGACTATGCTGTCTTTCAACTCTCCCCAAAGCGGTCAAGGTCAGTAATATTAGACACTCATTCTTAGTTTTGTTGTTACACTGTCTTTAGTTGGTGTTTCAGAAGCTTTTGATGTTGGCAGATGTGAATTGTTTGTCTCTACTGCGGGGAATACTGAGAAACTTGCCTCTGGACTGGTGAAACCATTTGTTGCTCATTTGAAAGTTGCGGAACAACAGGTAGCCCGGGATGTTCAGACTATCAGGCTACAAGTTGAAACCAACAAAAATGCTGCAACTTGGTTTACCAAAGGGACTCTTGAGAGGTTATATTCTGTTTTTGAACAAGAGATATTTCAAGTCTTGGTGGAGAAGAGTTTAGGCTAACAAACTCTTGTTTTCTAGGTTTGTACGTTTTGTTAGTACCCCTGAGGTTCTGGAATTGGTAAGCGCATTGGATGTGGAAATGTCTCAGTTGGAGTCTGCTCGAAAAATATATGGCGAGGTACTTCACCTCTTTTAAGTCTAAGTTAGCAAATGCTGTATTAATTGGAATACTCTTATTAATTTTGATAATATGTTGCTTTTAGGGGACTGGGGATCAGCGATCTAGTGCACAAGGTATGCATACGGTTAACTTGTCATCCTATTTTGTTATATGTAAAGGCCATGAGAAACTGTGCATTGGCTATAAGGAGTCTGTTGCAGTGACAAATGACACGATTAAAATTGTGAAGTGAGTTATGATGCTGGTAAGTCATTGGACGCTAGATCTTGTCTAGACTATAATTGTGCCCCTCCTGGTTAAACTCTGAAACTGGCTGAGTTGACAAACTATATATATCTTCAAAATCAATGAGCTACCACTAGAAATCTTACTGCCAAATTTGAGAGAACCATCTACCGGGCAGCTTATAAATGGCAGAGTGACATTTTGAAACCTGAAGTCATTATATTGTTTTCCATCATTCTAAATCGGTCCATTAAACATAATCAGTTACATGTTAGTCGTTTCTTTCTCGCTTTGGCATAATCTGGCTAAATCTTTCTTGGTTCAGATGGCACAGAAACTACACCAGCAGCTGATGTGACAAAGTAAAGTTCCAACCTTTCATAATATTTACTTTTGATATATTATGAATATTTGGCCAAATTCTCTATTAGTATGTTTCTGCTTAATTGTGTAAAGTTACTTGATTTTTAAATATGTATTATGCACTCTAAAATGGGTAGCACTGAATCTTTTTCTGTTCTTTGTGGCTTTCCAGGAAGGAGCTACTGAGAGCTATTGATTTACGGCTAGTAGCAGTTAGACAAGACTTAGCAACCGCCTGTAATCGTGCATCGGCTGCTGGTTTCAATCCTATCACTGTCTCCGAACTGAGTCAATTTGCTGATCGATTTGGGGCCAATCGCTTAAAGTAAGTGTTAAGATATCCTTTACTCCATTTTAAGACAAAATAAGACAAAACATCTTCACTTTCTTGGCTTTGTATAATTTATCTGGGTTTAAGGTGGTTGGTGCTATTTTTTTGGGTTTTAGTTTTTCATAGTTGCAGCTCTTGGATTTGTTACCTTTACTTGTTGGCGTATTCTTGTTAGGTAGACTAGGTTTATTACTGTCTGTCAGTGATCCCTCTTTAAACTTTCGACTTTCGTAATACTGGTGTTTTGTTAGACACCTATTTAATGTATAGATCTCTTTAACCACATGTTCATATAGTTGCCGACATGTTATGTGTTAACATGGTTAGGCCTTGATGCATACTATTTTCCATAAACAGAAACCCATCAGGCTCTAATTTAGGTATGTTTGGTCTGACGGAGACTTGAGAACTGCTATTAGGTGGATGAACGTGATTGTATATGACTAGGACGCTTAACTTAACTTAGCCAATAGTCAACCTTGTTAATGATTTCATTCTTTAGAATATGCATCTCTAATTCATAGAGTTCCATACATATTTTGGCTTTTAACTTAGTTAAATGTCATTTATGTGTACTCTGATCATGCTTGGTCTGCTAAACTTATTGCAGTGAAGCATGTGCCAAGTTTATCGCACTTTGCCAGAAAAGGCCAGAGCTTATGAGCTCCTGGAGGTTAAATCAAGAAGAAGAAGCTATGCGTTCATCATGGGAATCTGATATGTCAATTGATGAGCCCAGTGAAGACCCATCTAGAAACCAAGCTACTAACAGAACCCAACAACGTAGGGACAATCAAACTGCTATGGAAGAGCAAAGTGCAGCAGGAACCAACTACTGTCAACAAGAATCAAAGCTGAAGCCGGAGAGTAGCCATGATGGAAAGGATGAGAAAGAGGAGCAAAGTCCTGAGCCATTACCAAGTCAGTCTAGGCAACTCACGAGACGGCTCAGTGTGCAGGAGAGGATCAACCTATTTGAGAACAAGCAGAAAGAAAGTTCTGGAGGGAAAACAGCTGTGGCAAAATCCACTGAGCTGAAGAGACTCTCTTCTGATTTATCATCTTCTGCAGGCATGGAAAAGGTTGTGGTACGAAGATGGAGTGGTGCTAGTGACATGAGCATTGATCTGGGTAATGATAGGAAGGATGGTTCTGGTGATAGTCCATTGTGCACTCCCTCGTCATCATCAGTGTCAAAAGATGGAAGTGGTATATCTTCGAAACAATGCGTAGACTACAATAAAAAAGAGCAGAATGGACTGAGTCATGCTGAAAATCCTCATAGGAATGAGGACGAATGTAGTTCCAACACTGTTAGTGACTGGGGAATGGACGAGATAGAGTCTCCGAATTCGAGTTCTACTTTCTTACGAAGAGACAAGGAGGTAGACTCAAAGGTGCCATTAAGAACGGATAATCAAGTGGTACATCAAAGAAATTCTCAGGATGGTTCTTTGGAGAAGAATTCCAAGTATACATTCTATGAGAAGAATTCCAGAGGCGCTTTGGAGTACTCAGAGAATGCAAATAAAAATGATGAGTCCAACAATGAAACGGGGAATTTTGAATTAAACAAGCAGAACCAAATACAGTTCAGGGATCCTCGGGGTCAGTCATTGTCTACATCACAGCGGTTAGGTAGTACTGAATCTAACATCACAAGTGTTCGGAGCAATGTAGGGACAGCGGAGTCTCCTGGGAAAGAAAGAATGCCTTCGGATAGGCAATCACCATTAGTTGAGGATCGCCAGAGAAAGACACCTGTTTATGGAGGTCAGTAATGGAAGATATACAGTAAAAATGTGTTGCCTTTCGTTTATATGCATGTTCTTATATTGAAATATTTTATGTGTTTAAATTCCTTTATAGTTTTAGCTGTGCCTTATGTGTCTACCCCAATATTGACATTAGCGGGAATATAGGATCATCAAAGAACCATAATGCACTGTCTTTCTTAGTCTGTTGCATGCGTAGCTGAGATATTCTCTGTCTATGGTTTCTTCTTTGCTTATCTGGTGTCATAATGCTTGAAATGATCAATACCATAGAATTATTCTTTTTATGATTAAACAATTGAGTCTGAGAAGAGGACTAATTCTCTATGTGATAACGTACCTCTCTTCTTTTCGTTTTTAGATATTTTCTTTTAATATCTTGACTTCTACAAATGGGAAACATTTACCAACCTTCTTTCTGATTATTTCTTGCACCATCTTCTTTTCTTTTAGTTTCTGAACAGATGAAACGGCCGCATAGTAGAAGGTCTGAGATTGGTTCTGCTGATGTAAATAAAAAGCCACCTGCTGCCACTAATAGTGTTTCAGATATCTCCGAGAGTAATACTCTGACCCAAGTGTCCCTGGCAGAGCAAGTTCAAAAGGCTAGACCGTCTAAGGGAAGTCAAGAGCTGAATGACGAATTGAAAGTGAAAGCAAACGAGCTTGAAAAGCTATTTGCTGAGCATATGCTCCGTGTGCCTGTGGATCAATCCAGTTCTGTCCGTAGAGGAAAGCCCGGAAAGCCTAATGAACAGGCTGCGACTTCACAGCTTAGGAGACCTGTTGCACAGGATATATCTGCTGCACAAACTCCTGATAAGAAGACCCCGGAAATGCCAACTTTAAGCTCGAATGATGAAGATAAATTCAAAACTCCGCCAACAATGAAGATGGTTGTTACTAATGACTCTGGAGATACCACGAGGCAAAAACTTCCAGAGATCAACTTTTCAGATAATTCCAGAGGAAAGTTCTATGATAAATATATGCAGAAAAGAGATGCAAAGCTGAAGGAAGACTGGAGTTGCAGACGGACCGAGAAGGAAGCCAAATTGAAGGTGATGCAAGATATACTTGATCGCAGTAACACTGAGATGAAAACCAAATTCTCTCAGTCTACAGCGAGACGTGATTCAAACGCCCGACGTGCAGAGAAGCTTGTATACTTCAGTTCTAAGTTGAATGCTAAAAAGGATCAGGTATACATTTCTTTTGAAATTTTTACCTTTCATAGCTAAATCTATTGAGTGGGTGAAGTATGATCCTTGACTTCCTATAAGTTTAACAATGTAATGATTGACAGCATCCAATTAGCTCATTTCATGAAGAAGATGAGGATGTTTCTAGGAGCATCCAGAATAAGAAGCTACAACAAAATAAAAACAATTCTGTGACTGTTCGAACTAATGGTACATCAGCTTCGCGCTCAGCAGCCAAAGTTTCTACACCTGGTGCTGTTAGGCGGAGAGGACAATCAGAGAAACTTCTTGCACAGTCAGTCCCTAACTTCTCTGAGATCAAGAAGGATGGCATGAAACCAGGTTCGGGAACTGGAAAGAATGGTGTCCGCTCACAGGTGAGAAGCTCTGTCCGGCCAAAGGCTGTAACTGAAGAGGAAAAAGTGCGCAAGCCGGCAAATTTCAGAAAAGGGGCTGCTGAAGCTGCTGAGTTGGCAGATGATGGTGTACCTCTGAATCTTGAACAAGAACTATGTGGGAAAATTTTCAACAATCTTGGAATGGATATCAGCTCTGATAATACTCAGGTAAAGGCTGTCGAAGGTTCTGAGGAGTCAGACGATCTGGAGAAAGAGGGGTTGGAAGAAGTGCTTGATGACACGGAAGCCGAAGCATTCACGGATGCAGAAACCGAGATGCCAAGACTAAGTCAGGAATCTGACGAATGGGGTAATACCGGGGTTGCAAATGGTGTAATACAGGAGTCTGAGTTTGACCCTGGTTCAAATGCTGAACTACCTTCTGCTACGGCTTCTAGGCATCAAACCATTGGTTCATTTCTGGATCCACACGGGGAAAGACCAGTTCCATGGAATTCACGAGTAAAGCATCAATATCCAAATGAGACATCTGAACTTGATGCTTCAGTGGACTCTCCAGTGGGTAGTCCTGCTTCCTGGAACTTCTCTTCCCTTAACCATACAGAGAACGATACAACTCTGATGAGAAAGAAATGGGGAGCTGCTCAGAAGCGGGTCACTGCTAGTAATCCATCGCAGAATCAGTGCCAACAGGATGTGACTAAAGGGTTGAAAAGGCTCTTGAATTTTGGAAGGAAAAACCGTGCGGCTGAGAATTTAGCTGACTGGATATCTGCTACAACTTCTGAAGGAGATGATGATACTGAAGATGGACGTGATCTTGCAAATCGATCATCAGAAGACTTGAGAAAGTCCAGAATGGGATTCGTACAGAGCCATTCAACTGATGATAGCTTCAACGAGAATGAGCTTTTCAATGAACAAGGTAACAACCTTTTCCATCCCAAAGTGTTAATTGCCTTACTATTCTATACAGCCAAAGATCTTCAAATACTATCAAATTGGGTAACCATAACTTTAGTACATCAGTAGTAGAGTTATATACGGCTTGTTTATTTCTTGGTTTGCTCATCTTGATCTGACTCATTGAAGACAATAATTTTTTTTTATTGTGTACCTCATTTCAGCTCAAACCACTAGCTTTAAACTGAAGGAGGATCCGACGTCAGGAACTTCTGTAAAAGGTAATCAGTCGTGTGTTTTACACCCAAAAACTCCTAACTTGTCTCTCTATAGTTTTATAAAGATTGAAGGTATATATATATATACATTCCTATAACCAAGCTGTACATAATTTTAACTCACTCTTAAACTTCATGTGTTAACTGCAGCACCGAGGTCATTCTTTTCACTCTCCAATTTTCGTAGCAAAGGGAAATGATCGGAACCCAAGATTCATAAAAGAAGTCAGGATCCAAGCAAATGGAAGATTCAAAAGGCAGGCAGAACAAGCACGGGTATATAAGCGAATTGTTCTTAGAATATGAAATGCCTTTTGTTTTGAATGGAGAATAGTCCCTCTTCTCTTCATAATCATCCTCTGTTTAATTTTGTGAAAGTGGTTTTGAGCCCAGGTTTTTGTAATATGTATCGAACCTGAAACATGTCCTTATCGGTTTGATATTGATGTGATTTTGGTAGTGTAAGCAAAAGAAGGATAGCATTGTTTATTTACCATTTTGAGTATTTAGAAGACAGGAGACTGCTGCTTAGGTGATCTGTGAATCATGTCTAATTTTTAGAGAGGGCTAATGAGTATCTTAAACGAAAATGCCGATCTTCTCATAATGTTATCAGTCATAACAAATTTAATATTAAAAAAGTTTAGATCAAATCCATGAGACTCCTCGTTAATCGTTAAATTTAAGTTCAGATATTGATGGCTACACATTCCTAAAATTCCCAAGATATCATAGATTTCTAAGGATCAGAGACATTAGGCCTTTGACAGTTGCATGTATGCTCGTCATCACATAGTTTTGGACTGTGTAACGTTTCTTCTGTGCGTGAGAACTGCATTTTCCTGGGAATAAGATATGCTTCCACCTCCATTGTTTACTGCAAAAAAACTATGATCTTGTCATTTTGTTCTGCTAAAATCTCGATTCCGCTATTCCAATCCCGAAATGCGATTCCGGCAGAGTCATGGGGATCATGATCATGATTCTGGATAAACGAACACTTTATTCCTTTGTGTAGGTCGGAGACGGCTTTTTGACAACTAATGAGACATTTGTGTCTTATTACAACTAATGAGCTTATCTTCATTGTCAACTCAACTCTTTAGAATTATAAAAAATAAATCATGTCTCGATCTACATCTAAACTAGTATAACATATTATAAACTGGGGATAATTTTATTACAAGTTGAGCATCTTGTTCATTTCAGAATCATGTTCTTGCATTTACTCAACTCTAAGAAATCTTAGAAAGCACACACAGCTTCCGTGTTGCATAAGCGCCTGTTTTTATTGATGGGAGACGAGCCGAGATGTCGTGTGTCTCATCCAGCTCACCCTCACAACCTAGTCACCCTTCGAGACCGCAAAAACACTTCTTCACAAGTTTGCTTCTCGTGTGGAAAGCGAGAATCCGCTTACGACTATTTCCCTCGTTACTACTGCACCACATGCGATGTGGAGTTCCATGAGGATTGTCACAAGTATCCGAGGAAGATAAGACATCCTTATCACCTCCAACATCCTCTCACTCTTATCGATCGAGACCTTGAAACACAGATTATACCCGCCTCCAGCAAGCCCGAATTCTTCGATAAATGCGACTGGTGTAACGCAACTCTCGACACAAGGTTCTATCACTGCTCCATCTGTAACTTTTGCTTGGATTACCGTTGCTCCATACATGCTCCTCCTCTTACTATTACAAATCCAAATTGCCATCAACATCCGCTCCAATTCATTCCTCGACCACTCCTAGTTCCATGTGATGCTTGTGGGATGGTCAAAGAGGACGGAGAAACTGATCCAAGTTATGCTTGTTTCCAGTGTAATTACATGGTGCATCGGTATTGTATTGATTTACCACGCATCATAAAAATCACCCGTCATCCGCATCGGCTTTCTCACACGCCTTACCTTCCACTCTCGGACCCACTCTGTCTCATTTGCTACTAGAAAGTCAACATAAAATATGGTTCGTATATATTCTTGTACTTAAGAGGGTTGCTATTACGTGGTCCATTCAAGATGTGCGACTCATGATTTAGTGTGGGATGGGGAAGAACTGGAATGGATATCTGAAGAACCAGTTGACCTCGAAGATGTTGAGCCATTCAAGAAAATTAGTGATGGTTTGATCAAATATTTTTGTCATGAACATCATCTAAGATTTGAAAAGTACGACAGTGTCCGAGATGCAGAAAAGCAATGTCAGGCGTGCGTTCTTCCTATCGACTCTGGACATTTCTACAATTGTATCGAATGTAATGACTTTGTTCTTCACGAGGTATGTGCTGGTCTTCCCCGTAAATTGGATCATGCGATGCATAGACACCCTCTTGTCCTAGACCCATCTCCTATAGAGGAGTACTATCATTTGAAATGTAGAGCTTGTTTCCGACGGTCTACTGGTTTCAGGTACAAGTGCTCCGATGAATATTGCGCAAGTGACTCACCATTTCACATAGATTTTCGATGCATATCAGTTGCTCAATATCTCACTCATAAAAGTCATGAACATCCTCTCTTCATGGTCACGTTCTATAGTCTCTTTGGTGCAGTTGTTGTCTGCAACTATTGCAAGACAGAATGCGCTTGGGCTCATCTTCAATGTACTCGGTGCGAATTTTCAGTGTGCTTCATGTGTGCTACTATTCCATTTCCATATGAGGTATTTTACAAATTTGATGAGCATCCACTCACTATTTGTTACGGGGAAGATCAGACCTATTGGTGCGAGGTGTGTGAGCAAAAGATAAATCCAGCAGAATGGTTTTACACTTGCAACAAATGTTGCCCCACTATCCACCTTCAGTGCTTATTCGGACCCACCATTTACATGAAGTCTGGTTCCTCATTTGGGTACCACTCTACAAAGGTGGAAATTGGACGCAACGGTACTACCACTCGACTGATTTGTGGAGTATGTGGAAACCGCTGCCCGTATTCCATATACTTTGCAGTCGACTTCTGGCCTGGGATTGGTATTTGTTCTTGTATCTGTTTAGAAAATATTGTTGAAAGGTATAATGACTGGCAGTACCACCAAAGATTTCTGGATTTTCGCAAACGTCACCCTGTTGGATCTTTATAAACTAGATACACGAGAGAAACAGCACCCAACAGCAAGAACTTCGTCACCCTGTCTATTTGTTTTTTTGTTTTTTTTTAAAGTATATCTATCCACACAGTTTACTCCAAAACCCCTTATGGTTGCAATTATTTGTTTGTGATGTAACATGCGATACATAGTTTGGAAGAAAAACACATTTACATTATGTACATTTCTACAATCTTGATTTGGTGATCAACACCCAAAAGTGGGGCAGAGACCTTCCCTTTGTCCATCTACCTCGGAAAGTGACGTGAGATCGAAGTTGATGAAACCCAATCGAAATCCCCACAAGCCCCTCCTCCTTGTGAAAATTGGGACAATATGTGCTCATACTGTTATTTATTATGGGTACCGTAGTTTAGTGAAAGGAATCCAATCTTAATTTAAAAGTTGCAAACAAGGTGAATAATATATGTTATAGCAACCAAACATCGTTGTATATGTAACATGCGATAGATTAAAAAGAAAACATTCTGTGTGACACGCAAAAGTGGGACAAAATAAGGTATATACTCACCACCTTCTCAAACCTTTCTCCATCTTTCCTCGGAAAGCAACGTGAGATCGAAGTTGACGAAACCCAATCAGAAACCCCTAAAAAGCCCCTCCTCTTAAGCCCTAACCTCACCAGTCTATCAAGGGTACAATAGTCATTCACCCCAAAAAGAAAAAGAAAAAGAAAAATTGGGACAAGAAGTGCTCATGAGCCTAACATGACCACTTGACTTCAAAGCCAAGTGAAGTTTTGATGATGTTTCTTACCTGCCATGCAAAGTTAGAGAAGAAGATGCTCCATCATCAAGAAACAAAGAATCCAACCCCAAAAAGAAGAAGAGACCTTTCTTTATTCTCTCTGTTTCAAAATCTCATACTGTTCAATTTCCAAGAAATGGCTTCTCTTACTCCTAGAGTGTTAATCAAGCTCCTCCAAACGATGAACACTAACATCAAAATTCGAGGGGAATATCGGTCTGTTCTCTTGCAGGTGATCAGTATTGTCCCTGCTTTAGCTGGCTCAGAGCTTTGGCCAAACCAAGGCTTTTTCATCAAAGTCTCAGATTCTTCTCACTCCACATATGTATCATTGAGGAATGAAGACAACGAACTTATCTTGAACAACAAATTGGGACTGGGACAATTCTTCTACGTTGATAAGCTTGAAGAAGGGACTCCTGTTCCTGTAATGGTGGGAGTTAGACCAATCTCTGGACGCCATCCTTTTGTAGGAAATCCTAAAGATTTGATGCAAATGTTTGTACCTAGTGAGACAACACCTTTACAAGAAGAAAACCACAAAGAGAAGAAGGTATGTACTCATCAGATTCTTAAGCTTTTAATTTCTATCAGAGATCTGTTTTCTAAATACATACACATTCTTCAGCAGAAGGATGGTGCAAGATCAAACATGGTGGCGAATCTAAGAAAACATCAAGATATTGTAATTAAGGAAGAGAAGGCAGGGGTGGCTTCAAGATATATGCAAGGTATTTCAAATCCAAAGGCTAGTGGATCAGACTCGAGTAGCAGCAGTAGCAACAATGAGAGTGAGACTAAATCGAGGATGGCGACTAAGAAAGTTGGTGGATTGGCTAAGGGTAAGCAACGAGAACACAAAGATCAGGTGTGTGTTCTTCAGATAAGTAGTCACTACAGGTCTGAGGATCCTTAAATTAGCATAAAGATTCACGTTTAACCTGTTATTAACATATATCTGCACAGGCACGTCAAGCTGGTCTGCCACAATCTCGGCCTGCAACAGCTCCAACAAAGGCAGAACCAAGGAAATTCTCTCCAAGCTCAACAGCATCTTACCTAAATAGGAAGGGTAATACTTCTGAGGATGCATCATGGAGCTCTCTGCCTGTTAACCTATCGAAAATGGGTAAAGTACGCTCTGTATAATCTCTGCATTTCCTATGTTTGTTTTTCCCGGATCATTCCATTATGCTCATCACTGATAACTTGTTAAAATACATCCACAGGGAATGTTGAGAAGGAGAAATATTGCAGTTCTGCTTGCCACAGAAGTACAAAGAGAGGCACTGGCTGCTTCACATCTTATCAAGTGTATCAGGCAAGTACCTTTGAAACCCTGCTAAAAGATGTTTCTATGACGAGAAATAGTCTTCATTTTGAGAGTACCTAATCAGAGAAACAATGGTTTTGCAGTATGTTTGCTGACCTTAGCTCAAGTGCTTCACCAAAGAATCCACATACCACACTCAGAAATTTCTTCACCCTCCAAAGCATCCTTGACCAAGCACAAGTTTCAGCTGCATCTAAAGATAAATCAGTCCAGATGATGAATATTCATTCATTATGGACGGAGCCTGAAAAGCCAAGCAAAAAATCTAGTCTAATTTCAAGCAGAACCACAACAAAGTCTTCAAAAACCCTAACGGAGGCCGAGAAGCTAGAATGGGTTAAGGGAAATGGTACAGAAGAGATAAAAGAGCTGAGAAACACCATGAAACAAGAAACAAGAAGCTGGTTTTTCAAATTCTTGGAAGAAGCAATAGATACTGGATTTCATGCTAGTGTTACGGAGAAGAAAGGAAAACCCAATGGAGCGCGAGTAGCAGAACCAGATAATCATATTGCCGAGACATTATCCCAACTTAAGCAAGCAAACGAATGGCTGGACAAAGTTAAAAGTGATCATCACTCTAGTGATAATTCTTTGTTAGAGAATATAGACCGACTGAAGAAGAAAATATACTCTTGCTTGCTACTTTATGTTGATTCAGCTGCAAGCTCGTGACTGAAACACAACTGACATGATGTCCTAAGTTACCTAGCAACAACCATGATATAACTTCTTCACACATCGAACTAGGGCCTAAGTTATACACATTGTGTGCCTAATTTATTCTGTAAAATAATAAAAATAAACCCGACATGTGAATAAACACAAGTTTATGTGGTTTTGTCAAGTGGTTTTTCAGGTTTAGCAGTTATACATGTAACCAACCCATGATATTGCAACCACAGAGTAATCACATTGTTAAGCTATAGCCAAAAACAGAGTGATATTAAGTGTACGGAAATCTGAAAAGGTTTTTATTTGATGGATAACCAGAAGATACAAAAAAGCAGGTTCAGAGCCTACAATATTTTTCCATGTTAAGGCACAGTATTAAACAGATCTAGATACATTACCAAAGTTCCTAGCTTTGGCCTAATAATTCCTCGATTGGCCTAATACTGCCTAAAAGTTAAATTCAAACGACCTGGTCGGAGATTTGTTTCCTGAACAAGAAGCGAGGGGCCAGTACCTTTCTGAATTGATCTCACCCCATGAAAGACATTTCTGGATTTTCCACCAAATATAAGAACATCTCCAGACTCCAACATAACCTTTTCTGCCTTCTCCTCATCCCTCTGATCACCATACAAGAACTCTGCGGAATCTCCAATAGAAAATGAAACGACAGGTAATCCCCTCTGAATGGAATTTTTGCTTTCATCTTTGTCCTAAGACATCAAGGATTCAAAACTAAGATGCAACTTCATTTGAGCTTCAATAAATCCAAAACTCATTTGAAATTGAGACACTAACCTGATGGAGACCAAGTCTCCCTGTGGATGTGTAGAAGTTAACAATACAGATGTCAGGTGACATATATGGTATTCCATCTTCTCCCTTCGTCTTCTTTGAGTTCGTAGCAACTAGGGACTGTGATTCCTTAATTGCTTTGTCAACAAGCTGATTGAATTGAAAAGGAATTTTTGGGGGAGTAGAACCATCAACAGGTCTGGTTTCTCCATAACGAGATGTTTCAGGGTCCCAGTTTTTGCCAAGGCACATCATTTTCAACTGCAAAATCGCTTCATCCCTGTAACCTGGTTGATAGAAGCCCCCTTCACCCAATCCCAGCTGACGGCATTTATTCACAATCATAACCTACACACAAACAAAAGAAGCATAAATGATGCATATAAGATAAGAGAGGTACGCAAATTCAAGCAGAACAAAGGAACCAGGAAGAGAGAGTAATTACTTGATCATTGAGTGACAAGTAGTTCTTGAGAAGTACCATTCCAGGTCTAATAAAAATTCCAGTGTGACCGTTGTTTGCTTTCCTCTTTTGTCTGTTGAGTTCCAAAAAGGAGGGCTTTAGTTTAGACCCCTCGCTCTTGAGGAAGAGATCAAAAGGTGGTCTTTTCATGCTTTCATTTGACAAATTATCTGTATCACCAGCACTATCACGATCCACAACCTTCTGATCACTTGTAGAAGACAAGGAAACATCTTTCACCCTATTCACAAGATCACAACGCAGCCTGACATCCTTGGCCTCACATTCTCTAGAGACAGAAGAATCTCGACTAAGACTAACATTATTTGAACTAGAAGAAGAAGCAGATGATTGCAAAAGACCCTCGTTAACCTTGAGACCAACACCTTTCTCAGGTTGTTTAGTAGAAGAACCTACTCCATCCTCTTGAGTCTTCCTATCCTGTTGAACTACCTTTTCCTCAAATCCCAAATGAGAAACTTGAGATGATTTCTGAACGTACTCTTGCTTTGGTCTAATTTTAGGAGACCAATATGGTGTACTTCTTCCTCTGCCTCTATTACCAATAGAAGAATCATTCAAAGACCTATCTACTGTACCCTGCACAAATTACAAACCAACAACAAAAATGCTAATAATCACTAAGCCATTCCAATTTCAGACAATCATAAAATAACAGATCAAAAACATTGTCGTAACCAAAGAATACGAATCGACAATTAGAGTAGAACTAACCGGAGTTCCGCTTTTCTGACGGTTACAACCTCTGTGTCCAGATGCCGGTGAACGGCCCCGAGAACCACCACGGTCACTGGAACCCCAAGTTTCGCCGTGATTCATCGCTCTTTTATCTCTTATAAACCCTTTTTAAGAAGATGGTAATTTTGGAAGGTAACTGTAAAATTGAAGCGTCCCCACTACAAATTCGATCGTTACCCCTTTTTATAGCAAGAAAAAATTGCGACTTTGCAAGCGACTGACTCTTCGATTTCTGGAACATATTTATGTTACTCCTCGATAATCAGATTAAATGATGGTCCAGTATGGACTCCAAATGGGCCTAATCGATACTTTTGAAACCATATTTTAGGAAACCATCTTTGTGTATACACGTACTACAAGTCTACAACTACTTTATAAGGGAAAATCAGATAGCACAATCTTACTCTTTTTTTTGGTTGACACATTTTTTAATTATAGCCATTTTTAATCTTACAAATGAATTATTATTAACATCGTAATATTATTTATTATAAGTATTCATATTATAACATAGATTTCCACATAAAAATGACAGAAAAAACTTAATTCTCGGAGCTTGATGAGGAATGTGAAAATCCTTTATTTTGTATTCCTATTTCTTTATTTTAAACTGTGAAAATATTGTACAATGCTTATAGAAGTTTCCAACATATTCTAGAAAAAGATTTTCATAAGTACATGTATTTTTGTCTTAACTTTTTGGTTTATACATTTATCAATTATAGCCATTTTTAGTTATAAAATTTCATATTTTTTTTATTTTGACCATTCATATTATATATTTTCACCTATAACTATTTTTCACTCATGAAATATGAATTTGGTGATATATGATTGGTGTAAAGCATTGTAGTTAAATTTCTTAATTAGTTTCGGCTAATTTGGGCCCACTTGGACCCACTACTGCAAACACTCTAGACGACTTAGAGGATTTGAGAGCAGATCAATCACGAGATCTCTCAAGCAAAGGCACTCTGCACATTTCGTCGTTTTGTGTGACCGACCGGCTCAGTCGAAGTTAAGATTATTTCCCGACAGTGTCTCTTTACTTTCCTTTCAACTTCGCTTTTGTTTTGGAGGGTCTGTTTCTGTTCTGCATCTGGCTTGGATTCTTCATATATGTAAGTACATCTACAGTCAAACTGTCTAAAGTCATTTATTAAAGTCTTAGTTCTGACTCCTTTAGTGATCGCAGCCATATCTAATTTAAAGATTGAATTTTACTACTTCAAACAATTCGGTTAACATAGATAATGAATCAAGTCCGGTAATGGATAATTGGGTTTAAAGCATGGTGATCATGATGGAAGGAGCAAGGTTCTTGCTTGCAGATTAATGTTTGTTTGGTTGTTAATCTTTGTTCGTTTTTATAATGTTGTAGATAGATGGATCAGATTGTTAACGTGAATGAGTTTCAAGAGCTGGCCAAACAGGCTCTCCCTAAAATGTACTATGATTTCTATAGCAGTGGAGCAGAGGATCAACACACACTCAAGGAAAATGTGGAAGCTTTTCGTCGAATCATGTAACAACTGCATTTCAATATCCTTTTTTTGGTTGGTGGGTGACATTATAACCTCATGCTAGGTGCGTTGCTGCTCAGGTTTAGGCCTCGGGTCCTTGTTGATGTGAGCAAAATAGATATGTCTACGAGCATATTGGGTTACAGGATCTCAGCTCCCATCATGATTGCTCCAACAGCAATGCATAAGTTGGCTCATTCTGAAGGTCTGGTTAGGTTAATGTTTGTAATTTTCTGTCAACGGTTTGTTGGATTTGGATATTGATTTGTCTTTTATGTTAGGAGAAACCGCCACTGCGAAAGCCGCAGCTGCGTGTAACACTATCATGGTACTAAGGTGTTTTCTGGAATACATGTTTTTGCATTCTTTTGGTTTTAAAGTGGTGGATAGTCTTTTTTTTTGTTATGTGATTTCAGATAGTATCATACATGGCTTCATGCACTATTGAGGAGGTTGCTTCAAGTTGTAACGCTATTTGGTTTCTTCAAATATATGTAAGTATTAAGTACAATTTTAGCAATTTTTAGCTGCTTTTATCATCCTTGAATATGCTTCCTTACTCCTTATCTGTAGGTTTTATACCTTAATTCGTGATTTGCTTTGATATCTTTTATAGGTGTACAAGAGACGTGATGTAACTGCTCAAATGGTGAAAAGAGCTGAAAAAGCTGGATTCAAGGCCATAGTTATGACTGTTGATGTTCCTAAACTTGGTAGAAGGGAAGCAGATATAAAGAACAAGTAATACTCTCCATTACTCTGACATATTGGAACCTTTTTTTTGCAAGAATAAGCTTCCCTACTTTGTGAAATGATGTTTCGATTTCTTTCGTTAGAATGATTTCCCCGCAGCTGAAGAATTTTGAAGGTGTATTTTCAACCGAATCCCGACCTGTGAGTAGAGCTTGAACTAATTAAGGTTCATGCAAAGTGAAACCTTTTCTGTTGTTGACGTGACACTTTTTTCTCAGAGTGACGGTTCAGGAGTTGAAGCCTTCGCCTCAAGTGCTATGGATGCTTCATTAAATTGGAAGGTATAATCTGGTGATCTGATTCTCTGTTTGTGTCCTTTAATACTAGAGACAAAGTTCTCATGACAATGTGAACTCATTCGGTCATTCCTTATTATCTTTGCGCTCCAAATTTTGTTAGGACATTGAATGGTTAAGATCTATTACAAAGTTGCCTATTTTGCTCAAAGGGATACTCACACGTGAAGACGGTAAGGTTCTTGTCTCATACTTTGATATGGATACCCTGTATAGAAACTCCAAGGCATATAAAAGAAACTTTGTTTGATGATGTTGGCAGCTCTTAAGGCGGTTGAAGCCGGTGTAGATGGAATAGTTGTATCTAACCATGGGGCTCGCCAGCTCGACTATTCTCCAGCTACAATAACTGTCTTAGAAGAGGTAAATCCATAAAAGCGTGCTTTAGAACATGACTTAATTCTTCTTAACGAACAATCTGGTCTTCTTTTGAAAGTGCAGATTGTTCAAGTTGTTAAAGGGAAGATTCCGGTCTTGTTAGATGGAGGGGTGAGGCGAGGAACGGATGTTTTCAAGGCGCTTGCACTTGGAGCACAAGCTGTCCTTGTAAGCTTTTAATGTTGGGAATTAGGATCTTGCATACAGTTTTTCAGGTTGCTCTCTGTTGATATAATGACACTATTAAGGTTGGATGATGATGCAGATAGGAAGGCCTATTGTGTTTGGGCTTGCAGCTAAGGGTGAAGCTGGAGTGAAAAAAGTGATCGAGATGTTACAGAACGAGCTTGAAATTACCATGGCCCTTTCTGGTTGTCCCACCATTAATGACATAACCAGAAACCATGTTAAGACAGAGGCTGAGAGACTTCACTCTATGCTCTAATCCAACACCGTCAATGTACATCATAGAGAAACCAGAAGACTAAGAGTGAAACACGAGAGATTGAGAAATTGTATTCAGTCAATGCTTCTTGTTGTATTATGCTTTAAATGGAAAAAACCTGGATTTACTGTGTTGATCATTTTATTTTTGCTAACATAATAATCAGTATGTTGTCTGTTAGACCATGATTATTGGTGATATCTGAAGAGTCTCATAAAATAGAAAAACAATAAAAACAGAAAAAGTATGAAAGAGAAGTGATGATACGTCTCAGTATAATGAGACTTAAGAAATGTCTCAGTAAAATTCATATCCATGTGTCAGTTTGTAATTGGTTTAAACAAACTGGTTTAAATTTTTAGAATGATTTTTCATTTAATTTTATCTGTAAAATAGAATAAAGATATTAATAAAATATTATTTATGCTGAGTTTCAGGGATAATGATGCTCCGATCAGTGCATAAAATGGTACTATGTAAAGACAACTTGCACCATTAATCATGAGTTTGATCTTAATCTCTAGCTAGTACTGTCTAAAAGTAAAATTTAGACATGGTGTGACATTTACTGACGTGCATGTTTCTTCCATATTTTGTTTCTCCGAAATTCATGATAAGCATCTGCAACAAAACATGTAAGAAACTCTTTTGTAAAAAAAAATTAGACATTAAGAGTTTTGGAGTATAGCAAACGTTTACCCAAAAAAACGCATGCTTAATAATCCAAAAAGTAAATATCTCTAGTTGCAACAGTGCTTGTGAATAAAAACACCAAAAATCCAAATCAACTTAACCATTAAACTTGTAACTCTACGTCTTCCCTTTCACCTCGAGGAACCATCACCAAACTAGGAAAACAAGTACAATGCACAGGCCAAGGATCCACAACAGAATCTAATTGTGTTTTACTGATCAATCCACTCTCCCCCACAACATAGATCCAAGGCCTACCATTTTCGTCGCAAGAACACATGACAAGCTTTTTATCCTCGATCAAGTAGCTTGGTTGAGAGTTGGATCCGGTCTATACTAAATCCGGCAAGTTAGGACTTGACACTTGCATGAACTCCATCCATTCCACATCTTTGCCGCACAACTTATCAATCTTGTTTTTGGTAACCCAAACCTCAATCTTCTTTGTCAAATGACATTGTTTTAACAACGAAAAACCGATCTCCCTCGAAAACCTTAAGAGCAACACTACAAGAAAACACGGTTTTTCTGACGGACAAATCCGTCGGAAAACC
>OVAP01000087.1:0-56992 GCA_900406295.1 Aurinia saxatilis | reverse complement strand
AAAAAAAAAAAAAAAAAAAAAAAAGAATTAGAGGTGTTGAACACACACTATCCAATCCGACTTAAAATCGATTTGATCTAAAATAAGTTTGGTTGAACTAATTCAGAAAAAAAACTTTTAAAATTAATTTGATCACTCTGATCCAAAATTATCATATAATAAAATATGTTTAAATAAAGTTCTATAAAAATTATCATCTTTTAAATAAAATCGATATATAAATTAACGTAATCGCTTATTAATTTTGTAATGAAAACTCACGAAAGTGACAACATTTTAATAAAAGTTGTCATATAGTTAAGATTTTCAAAATTTGCAACAAATTTCTTTGTTTGAAACTTATTAGTAGAATTTTTTTTTTTCTTACCACATCAACTTATAAAAATAATGTAGAGAAAGGGAGCAAACTTATTTATATGGAACTATAAGTGATCATTTTCTAATTTTGATAAATATTTTCTTAAAAACAACAAGATAACAAGTTATATTATCTACGGTTAGAGTTATGTGGTGCGGTTTGTGAATGGTGCATCTCATGGTTAGAGTTCTCCAGGACTGGAGCGGCGTTGCTTTTGTGAGGGTTGTGGTTCTCCTCCAATGTGATGTTACTCGAGCGGGTACAGCTCATCAACGGCTTGTGCTTGCCCCGGGTACTACTTATAGGTTTGGGATTTGTATTTTTAATCACCACTATTGCTTTTGTGTTCTTACGTTTGTCACTGCTCTAGTACTGTTTTTTAGTGGTTGTCCCCCTTGTAATGGTTTCAGAAATCTTTTTATAAGGGTCATAGCGGTTATAAAGTTTGGATTCATCGGCGTGGTGATCTTTGGTTCTCGACCCTCAGAAATTATCAAGTGTAAACAATAGAATTGGATACTTTCCAAAATTCAGTCCTCGAGCTACGTAAATTAAGGGTTTGATAAACACTTGAAGGATTACTGTTAGAGTAGTGGTTTAGTTTGAGTGTTTTGTGGTTTAATGTTGGTTATTGCTTGTCTTGTTTGATCTTTATGTAGTTTTCTCGGTTTTTGCTTGTTTGGATTTAGTCTTGTTTAGTCAAGGTTTCAGATTGTGTAACATTGCAAACTCCCCTCCTTTGGATTTCGAATTGTCTATTTGTATACGAATCAATTTATTAATAAATGTTTAGATGAAAAAAAAAGTTATAGTATCTACTTTTTGACAAAATATCTGAATATACTATGTATAGAAAATGGGTCTAATTATTTTTTAAAAATTTGTAGTTAAGATTACCGAATTAAACCCCAACTAAAAACTTAAAACTAGTATCGACTTTTCAGGTATGTTTGGCAAATTCAGTCAGATCCTACCCAAATTTCTCTTATGGCATTTATTAAATTAGTTATGATCTTGTCGAATCTAGAGGTGATTAAGCAAGAAATCATAAAAAGTTCGTTAGTGCCGCAAAAACGACTCTTTTACACCATCTCTAATTTTGTCCCTTTTTACTGATTAGACCTAATTAATGTATATTACATAGTTTTTTTATAATATCTCTGATTTGTTTTCCTTTTGTCATTCTTAATTAATGATTTTTGGTCCACCAAAAAGCGAGAGAGTAGGTTCATACGCAAAATTCACTAGCAAAATCACGAGATAAGCAAACACATCATCAATGACCAAACAACAGTATGCAAATTTTTCACGATGAATATGATTTATTGGGGGCCAAAATGGACATGTATTAATATTGAAGTTCATATTGGCATTAATTAGTATTTGTTTAAATAATTGAAATAATTGAAAAGGGCACTTTGTGATAGTGGGGCGAGCCTACAAAATCTAGTGACATCCAAAAAATGACTACACCATTTGTCTTCACACATATACTTGAAATTTTAAAACTCCGATTAATACATGGCTTATATCAAATGTTACACATCTAAGCATCAGAAATCTTATCTGATATACATATGCAAAAATTAGTACAATGATTACGAACAATATGATATATACTTATATATAGTTGATCATTTTATAAACTATATGTGAACATCTTACGTGGTAAAATGATCTCAAAATTTAATTCGTTTGAGAAAATTGATTTATGATTATATACACCATGTTGAAACTTCATGCATTTTCTGTTACAAATGTTAAAACATGACTGTAGTTTCATCACCTTGGTCTGTAGTATTGATCATATGTCAATCAAAGACATAGGAGATATGATCAAGGTGATGTTCTTTCATACTTTTTACGTACTAACACTATCAACATTGTTTTCAGTAACACTCTTATCACCACATAAACATCTGAAAACGCGATTAATACACGTATACTTGTTGTAGTTTTTTTGTTGTTGTAATGTATATAGATAGTGGCGGTCCCCGGTCTATTGATAATATAGAATACATAATCTCTTTGTAAGAAAACCACCCACATTTTACATAAAACATCATTACATCAAATAGGTACATGTAGTGTCACATATTAAAAAGGAGAGCCGCGTGTGTACGGTGTTGTACCAACGAGGTGGAGAGAAAATATATATTTGTCCCCTCATGATCCCAAAGGAAACATTTAACGATTGGTGTGTTTCGAGTTTTAACCATTTTAACGTTGACCCCATAAGTTTTTACGAAATAGAATGTGAGGACCTCAATTTCTTCTCTATTTTTTACAGCTCATTCTTAATGATTAGGTGAATTTTATTATGACCCACACATCTTTTGACGTGGCAAACAAAAAAAGAAGAGATATACATTTGGCCTGACCCTACTACGTTCAGTCTTACGATTTGTGTTTTGGCCTCTAATGTTTGAGGAAGAAAATATTGCTTTTGTACCCAACTTCAGTTGCTCAACCGGTCAGAACAGCATTGACGTTGAATTATATTCAAACACAACTCCCGAAAAGAAACATTTTATTGATTATTTGAAGTAACATATTTGTAATTTTCGCTATGAACTGTTTAATATTACCATTAAAATGGACATTTCAAATTACATGAAGCCAATAAAACGAAGAAAAGAGGCCGAAATGAAAAACTAAATACGACTTTTTATAGATTGCTACAATCTTTTTTATATGTTATTATATCAGACATTGTAAGTTGTAACGATGCAATCACAAGTTATAACGATATATTCACCTTAAATAAAAGGTTGATGCAGACCAGTTACAGATTTTGAGAAATTTTTGTGATTAACCTTTAACATGCAAAAAAAAAAAGGTTTTAATTTGTGATCACAACATAAACTATAATTAATTTACTCACATACAATTAGATCAAACTACCAAGTTTCAAATCTCTGTACAACTACACTGTTTTTTTTGTCTCCTATATTCTAAAAAGCAAAACTTATCCAAGACATAAGTGGAATATTTATGATCAAGTTGTAAATATAGCAACTTCTTAGGTGGTGATCAACATTGAGAAAGTAAATGTTGGGTTCAATTTGTGAGAAATATAATAACAGGGGTGAAAATTAGGAAAGAAACAAAAAATTGGTAGATGTCGGTTATAAAGTACCGTTAAGGTACCTATACACAGCTGTGAGCAACTAACACTGATCCATCACAGCAATATGGCGACGTTTTTTGTCCATAATTGCTTACCTTCTTTGTTCCTAGACATTTCCTAAAACCACCATTGTTTATACATTTAAAAGTTAATAGTACTTACTTCGTTTATATATACGTAAAAAAGAATAAAATGAATGTGATGTGTGTTGTTGATTGTATACAAAAATTACAAATTGGAAGTGGAATATAAGATCTCTCTACATCAGAAATCACTATCTTTTGTTCCACACTTTGGGTTATAATTTAGACCATACGGGTTTGAGAAAATTGGAGAGCCCACCATGCAAGAGAATAGCACTATCATCACACAACACACAATTCACAATATCTTCAATATGCTAAAAAATGTATTATATAGTTAGGATGGACCAGCAACTAGGTCTTAATGGAGACAAAGTGTTTGTGATATTAGCCTTTTTGAGCTGTCTAATAGTAGAAATTAGTTCTAAATAGGATATGTTTAGAGCACTTAATTATGACGATTACAAAATCAACATGCACGCAAAATACAAACCAAATGTTGGACGGCAAGTAATTTTGATGTTCTTCTATGCCTTTCGAACGAAAAATCGTGATGAAAATAAATCGAACAGTGGTATTTTCTATGCTACAACAAAAGACAAAACTGTATATAATAACACTACAAAAACACAAAAGAAAAACGATAAGCACTAGCATTTGAAAATCGTGGATGAATGAAATGTGGCATAGTGTCACAGCTAACGAGTTCCATTCTCTACCATTAATGGGTTTATAAGAGACTTTTTATTTTATGTATTTTTATTTTTTTTTAGTGCATGGATTATTGGCTGTAAATGTGAAAGAAAGATAATGTAGATATATTCTTATATTTATTTTATTTTTGTCACAAAATTCATTTTATTCATATAAAAAAGAGATATAAACAAAGTCACCAAACCAATAAATAGTTAATAAACAAAACTAAGAAAATAATCGCACCATCGAAATGNATAGTTAATAAACAAAACTAAGAAAATAATCGCACCATCGAAATGTATTTGTCTTGCAAAGAACCGGTCCAATGCTAGAGATGTAAGATGTAAAGCGATATTTCAACATAACACTTAAGCTAAGTTTGATGCCACTCGAGTGGTAATTGTTGCTAAGTCGTAGAGTGACCAACTTTGTATCGAGAGCAAAGTGACTACTGAAACACTGACGGAGACAGCGTAAAAGAGATAATAAAGAGAGCACGACTAACGTCACATGACATCAATCAACTGTGAAATCAAAACCTTATCATTAATACCTCAGGCTCTACAACGAGAAGACAGAAGACAGCCTAGAAACGAATAAACGAGGAGAGGACCAAAGAACTCATAACTCATATCCATATATCAGAGACGCCACATCACTTCTCCATCTCAAACACTGCCATCTCTTCTAATCAAGAGAAAGACTCTGATTATTTTAATTATTATAGGAGGAGATTGGATATGTTGGTGATCAAAGACACAACTCATATACCCGTCTCAAAGAAAGTCATAACAAAATCAAATAAACCCAAAATCTCGGTAAGGAGACCAGTCCTTGAAATTTTTTAAAAAGTGAGGATGAACTGTGAAGCAAAAGAGACCCCTCACAAAATCAAAAGATATATTTTTATATAATAATAGTCTTTTGTATAATTCAGTAAAATATTCAATTATAAACCGCGGATCGCCTGGCCTAGAATGTTAGGCTGTTGACACGAGACAAATTTTTTATCGATACTTCACTTCCGGTTTGGTCTAGATCCAGCAAAAGGAAATACAAAATGTGTGTTCGTATATGTTGTTCTTTGCAAACATACAAATATATACACATGCATGTTTGTATGTCATTAATATCATTAACAATTGTAATTTCGAGAGTTCTCCAAACTGATTTTGTGACTGGTATTAGGCCATTTCTTAGTTCGCTATCAACCAAATCATATCAAACCCCAAAGATCCCAAATCAACACAGTAGGTTTGGTGTTGGTCATCAATGTGGGACAAACTCCAACACAATTCCGATAAATCTAGATAAAGTATTAGCAAGAACATATGTTTATGGGCTACTTGCAAGTATATAAGAATAACTTTAAATTACTTCGTAAATTTTTACATCCACATAGTTCATATTGGCACTGGTTCTAGACTCTTCTTCACCACTTGTCATGTGTCTTAAACCTTTTTCTGTACCACTTTAATGTTAAGGGGTTGCGTGGCATTACTATACAAATATACAATTCAGATTTTTTTTCACCTAAACTTTTATAAACTCCACAAAATATATGACATGTTCATTATCTTGCCAAACTCAGTGGACACCTTCCAAGAACTTGTAACAAATGTAAACCAAATTTACCACAAATTAAAATAACATATATATATTTGATTGCAACCAACTTTATGTTCCATTGTTTGTATTCACCTACACTATTTTTAACTTTGCTCTATCCAATTTTTGTTTTTATGTTTTAAATGAAACAGCGTGTGGATAGTCTCTTAAAAACTTTGTTTAAATTGATTTTGCGTGACAATATGGGTAGGATTATTAAACAAAAAATTGCATCATGTGATTTGATAGAATAGTTATGTTTATGCAAAATCGTGCACTCCAAAGAAAAGGTTGGTTCCTTGTTGAATTCCGCCAAATCAAATAACTGTCCAAGTAGTTAGTTACACACCATTATAGATTTTCTATTAAAATTGTATGCCTACTCTTTTTTTTTTTTGGTCACAACAGCTTGTATTAGATTAGATAATAATCAGACGTTTACAAGCGTGGGCTCGTACGTCCGGAGGGATGTTTTGGCCAGCATATCTGCTGCCGTGTTACAGAGTCGGGGAATGAAACTAAAGGAAACTAGTTGGAAACAGAGAGATAGCTCTCGGATGTCTGCAAGAGTACCATAAATTTCTAGGTAATCATTGTTACCATTAAGCAAGTTGATGAGGACTTGGGAGTCAGACCAGAAGTGGATGAGCTTGATGTTCAGTGACAAAGCTTGTTCCATGGCCATACGTAGTGCAAGTGATTCCGCTTGGAGGACCGAGATCACATGACTAAAATGCTTCATGACTTTTATTGGGATGGGGTCATGTGGAAGTTTGAGGATACCTGCTGTACCACACTGTTGAGTGTTGGTGTTCCAGGCTGCATCGGTGTGACAAACAGAAACCCCTGGGGGATCTGTTTGGGCTATGGAAGGAGTGGCCAGTGGTGTTGGTTGGCGGCTAAGTTTTTGGGCGTGTTGCCATTCTCTTGCCTCTTTACTTGCCCCGCCAGTCGTCTCTGCTTCTGTCAACGTTCTTTGTGAGAAGATCAGATTGTTTCGAGCGGTCCATATTTTCCAAAGGGTCCATGCTACTAAGTTCGCTGTTGCTAATCCCGTTGGTGGAAGAGGTTTGGCTTGATGTGTTGTCTCTAGAAACTGCATCAGAGAGCAATCTGGTTGATAGGACATGTCTGCAATCGGCGAGGAGTCCCATACTCCCTTAGCATACGGACAGTGAATGAGGACATGAGCCACATATTCGACCTCACCACATCTTTTACACGTTGCATCCTCGGTAATTCCTCTTTGGTGGAGTAGTTGTTTGACTGGTAGCGCATCTATGCTTGCCTTCCACAAGAATGTTTTGATCTTAGGGGAAGCCTTAATTTTCCAAATCCTTGCTTGCCAATTGAACCCTATGACTTCCTCAGGGATATCGCGGAGAGTGGTAAGATTGTATGCCTACTCTTGTTTTCTTCTTTTTATAGCAATTTTTTTTTAATATTGATTTTAGATTATCTACTAATTTCTTATTTTTTATCGTTTGTCAATTTAATCTCTATTATATATGATTTTTGATTCGATCAGATGAACATCCCATGGTGCAATTCTTTCCGCAACACACAGTACATATTAAATGAACACCCTTTACTAATAACTATTCTATTAGACAGTTCTTCCCGCAACATGGATCCACCACACATTTACCATATCTATGATGGACAACTTTCCACCATGCACGAGACCATAATGAACGGTTCTGTCTGCATTACCTTTAGACTTCTGTAAATCTGTGTATTTTTTAATTTATAGAAATTGTATTTTCTAGGATTCGAATCTCAGATCTCGTGTAGAAACCTTAAATTTTTAATCAATAGGCTAAGAAACTACAATTTTAATAGTTCACTTTTGACCATTTATTGAGAGTAGTGTTAAATGATTTTTTTAGAATAATACACCCACTGGGTGTTTTATATTATATTTGTGATATCTATTTGTTTTTTAGCTTGTGGAATCTTCTAAATTTTTTATTTTCTTGTTACTTCACCGAATTTTATTTATTCGTATATATGAAAGTAATAAAAATGGTCCATCACTCTGTTTGGGATAATATAAAATTTTGAAAAAATAAAAGGCCAGAAGCATTAATATGATCACTATCTTCTAAAATTTGAACCCATATATACCCGATAATTTATCAATCAAGCCCAATTTTCAAAATGACTCATTGTTTAGGCCCAACGCTAATTGTAGTCTCTATTTTTTATTTTATTTTGGGAGCAAATTATTGTAACTTAGAATGCAGAAATGGTCACCTAAAGTAACAACTGATCAATCCAGTTATAATTAAAAAAAGAATTCACAAAGAGTGTCTTACGATATTATCTACTCCAGTTATCAAATTTTATGATGTACTAATTGGAATCTTTAAAAAACTCGAAGAAAATGTCATCACGGAATCTTTTTTGAAGTTGTACGTTTTTTTTCTTATTATTACATCAACCTAAAAAGGGTGTCAACTATTAAATTCTTTGGTGGGACCCAATTCCGACAACCCACAAAAAAAAAAAGGATTACAAAACACGTCAGATTCCGACTTGTCAAAATCTCGAGCCCGAGATCTATTTACAGCCGCAGATTCCACTCGTGGTTCTAAAACCAACGACGTGGCTCTTAATCTCACCGTCCAATAACCTTAATAATAATAATAAAAACGAAATATTTTTTCATTAAGACAAAACTCTCTTCGAATATCAGTTCCCGCTTCAGACCGTCAGATAGGATACTATGAAGTGTACACAACATCGCATCTGACGTGGATCCTAGCTATGGACACGTCAGCAGAGACGATGAGAGCCGTTGATTAGACATGAGGAAGCAGGAGAAGGGACGGCTGGGATTCCTTGACTTGAAAGCTCGGCTAAAACGCTCTCGGCGGCTGGCGGTTTTAGCCCGAGCGGTAGCGGCAGCCACGGTTTGGTTATCGCTTCTTTAACCACTTCATCAAGCATCTCCTCGTCCTAATCCGAACCAAACCCAAACCGAAAAATTAATTCATTGTATTTTTTTATTAATCATGTATTTTAAATGTAATAATAGAGAATTTGTGAAACGTACCGGTTGAGGCACCGGAATTGTTTTGTAGCCCGGTTCAGCTCCGGTAGGATACTGAAATCCGCCGGTGGCAGCATTCTGTGACAAAAAACAATCATTCAAAAAAATTGATTTATTTGATTACTAAATTCCAAAGATATAAGAATGTGAAAATTAATTACCGGAGGAGCATAGAATGATCCGGTAACCGCCGGTCCAACCGGACAACCCCATGCATGACTATTCACCTAGAACATGACCAAATCAAATGTCAATAATGTAGCGTTTTTAGTTCTACAGTTTTACATATAACCAAAATAAATAATACAATGTATTGTTGCATGGAGAATGTATTGCTAAAATGTTACCGTTGGATAAGGTGGCTTCCAATGCCACTGAGGTTGTTGACCAGAAGACAGCAGCTGCGGTAGCGGTGGAGGCCATAAAGGCTGAACTGCTCCTGGTGGTGGATGAACATTAGGAACACCCCAAACAGGATAAGCCATTACGGGGCGGTGAAAACCGTTGTAACCCCTTAGTAATTGTCGATGGTTCGATTGAATCCATCTATGGTTATGTTCCTCCTTTGGTAGAATGTTTCTCCGATGCATCCGATATTTCTGCTCGAAAAAACAAAATATTTTGTAACGTTTAAGAACTCAAAACATCTTGCAAAATATTTGACCCTTTGGATTCGATTAATTACCTGAAGGTGACTAGCTACATTGTGTCTAGTTAAGCCGTCTACTTTCATTATCTCAAGGATCCTTGAAGGTATCGCTTGATCTATTCCGAGCTGATCTACCGCTTGCACGAACTTCTTGTGCAGCTCGTGTGTCCAATCCACCTGAAGAAAAAGAACTCGTTACTAATGATCAACGAGAGTATGAATCGGTTAAACACAAAGGAGTGTAAGGAGAATCCCGACCATTACCTTTTTTCGACTAGCTTTCATACCACACAAATTCTTGATCCCGGATGATTTGTTAATATGTCTGGTGACATCTTCCTTCTTATGACAATTAACTGTATCTGTCTCCTGGCTTTTGGGATCTCCGGTTTCACCTTTGCCTTCTTCTTTTTCGCTGTCTTCTTTCTCTTCTTTGACAACCACTCTATTCTCATCTGATTCACGATTTGTAGAGTCGACTAATTGGGATTCACCGATGTCTTGATCTTCCGTATTCTCTCTCTCAGTAGAGGAATTTACGTTTTCCATCGAGCAATTTATATTCTCCTGACGATCCCCATTTAGTAACCGTGAACCTTGTGTTATTTGCGGGGTTGTTGGCGCCGTATCTTTCTCATCGATTGTCATATTAGTATCAACATGAAGCATCGAAACAACAGATTCTTTGACAGGCTTAAGTGAATCCGCAACACTACTTCCCCCATCATTGAAAGCCTAGAACAACAAAAATATAGATTTCTTAGATAATTGCTATTTCACCGAGGAATATAAAAAAAACTAACCGAACCTTATGAACAACATGCTGCCAAATATTCTTTAGTTTCTCCGGTGAGAGCGGTTTTTGAAGGAACTCCACTGCACCAAGCTGGAATATACTTGTTAATTTTCATCACATAACCAAAAATTTAATACATCTACACAAATCCAAGTCAGCAGTCACTTACCGCTATGCATTTCATCGACGTTGCAATGCAATGATCAGCCGAAACCACTGTAAAGACCAAGACAAATCCACATTTTAACGATTTTTCGTATTGTAAAGATCCGTAGAAGCTAAAAATAAAAAGGTTCACAAACTTATAGTAGGAAGGTGGTGTTTGGCAGCTTCAAGAAACTTGAAACTCTCACTCTCAGCGCTAGTGTTCACCTCGACAATAGCAACGTGAAAGCTCTTGGGGTTCTTGCGAACCGCAGAGAGAGCTTCGGCTTCACTAGTGAATGTAGTAACTGCAAGAAAGTTTCCCAATACACACTAAGTATCGTTAAATCCAATAGTCTTAACACTAAAACACACAAACAAGAACCAAACATTGATGAGTTTATCGCAACAATAGCTCTTGCAACAATGCAATTATGTAACAAAAATAATATCGTCACGGGACATGCAAGTTTAGAGCCAATGTAACGCTAGAAACTAAACTATATAGTAAAAGCTTTCAAATATGATTAATTTATTCATACTTCAACATTAAATAATAATAATTATATACTAATGTACTAATCTTATGCAAATAAACGTTTAAGAGACAAAAACGCACAAAGATTAGTGGTTATACCGATATAGTCCATTGATTCAAGATTTGATCGAGTCTCCACGGCGGAGAAACCATCGTCGTGGCCATCGCCGCCGCCACCGTCGAGGAGGAGAAGAACTTTAAGTCCTTTTGGAAAATTTTGCCAATTTGATAAATCGTTAGCAGTGACAACCATAGCTGATTTTGCATCGTTTTGGCGGCCAATACCGCCGTTCTCCACCGCCGTCGTTGCCGGAATGATTATTTCTGAATATTAACCACTGTCTAGATTCTGATTAGTAAATATATAAAGAAAAATATATAGAGGGAATAAAAACATAGAAAAGTAAAATTTTATAAAAAAAGGTGAGTGTATTATTGATGAGATAAGAATAAATCATAAGGAACTTGATTTTGTAACATTTAAAAAGAGTGGACCACCATGCCATGGAAAATCTAACATAAGCTTTTTTGAATCATTTGAGACTGAGAATATATTAATACTTAATTGCTTTTGTTCTTCTATCTTAATTAGTTGTTTAAGTGATGATGCATGCAGTATGTATATAATTAATGATTAATTAACACACTTAACAAGGACTAATGGCAAAATCCCTAGAATTTAGGTAAAATTGAGAGAAACATACCCAGAGAGAAAAAAAAATTGTGATCAAATAAAAAATTACACTTTTTATACATACTCTAAAAAAATGATTTTGAGATCTTAAATCAAGAGTTTCTCAGATAAGAGATGCTCAAATCACATGCAATGAACATATACTTAATCAAAAGATTTTAAAAACAGAGTTTTGTCATCACTAATCTATAGTTTCATATTTTTAAGGGATCAAGATACCTGAGAGTGTGTTCTTGCAGATCTGCTTAAACACCTGCTTCAAGCTCTTTCTCTTTTCTGTTCTAAGTCACATTCAAAGTTATAAACTGTGGGTGGAAATGGTGAGTTTTGAGAGAGAGAGAAAAATGGATGAAGAAGAGTTATAAGAAGTTGGTGACTAGTGTTGTTGTTGTCATTGGGTTATAAAGGCCTCACTAAGATAAAAAGGGTTAATTGAGTTTCCTTTATAAAAAAAATGATGTAGAAGGTTAATTAGTTTTTAAGAGATTTTAATTGCTGTATACATCTTTTAATTTCCATTAACTGAAAAAGAAAAAAACTTAAGAGTTATCCTATAATATTATCTTTGTCCATATTAACCAAGATTTGTTTACAAATTAGAACAATGGTACGTGCATTTACCACATTTCTGATGAATGGAACAAGTTGGTGACTAGACTGTCCAATTTAGTTTTTTTTTTGGTACATTTTACAGTTTTGATTTATATATATTTTGAGTATTGATTTTACAATGAACACAATACACAGTTAATACACAGTTAATACACAGTTATGTTTATATGTTTTTAGCAGAAAATCTAGATTTGATAATGAACACAATACTCAGTTAATTTTATAAGAAAATATTTATTTACCCACAAAATCTTACTCGTTATTATTGGTTTGGTAAATTTTTATGTTTTTTTTATACGTCTTGAGAATTTATGCATTTTGTCCGCAACAAAATGATATATTTTACTTGTCCGAAAAAATGGAAATAAATTACCAAAATTATATTATTTTTAATGGTAGGTGAAGAATTCATGGATAATATTATGTAATTTTTATTTAATAAGATTAGGTATTTTATTAATTTCAAAATTGGTAATTTATTAAAACGGTATCTACTGTGAGTTTAAATAATATTCAGTTAATAAATTTATTTTGTCGTCATACTTTTTTTTTTTTTGCAACCATTATCGAAAAAGATTTGTTGATGCATATAACGGTTTTAATCATTGTGCATCGCTGAAATCAACACACGTGGTCGAGACAACGTACAACATGTTTACATAACGATCGATCAATTTATTTATAGTGGTAGTTTTGTCGGAAAGAGGATCTATGAAAACGACAAAATTATCCTTAAAATCCGATATGAAAAAGTTATTCACCATAACAGATATCCAGTGTCGTTTAGCTCGAGAGTCTTTTAATAAAGGTCAATCTTAAAATTAAATATAATCATGCGAAAACAACATATACGGCGATATATGACACAATAAAACTGGTTATTAGCCATAAATTTATTTTTTCTTATCTAGATGAAATTGCATGTAAATATAGAAAGACAAAACTCGCAAAACAATTACGGTTTTTTTTTTGTCATATGATGTTGTTTTATGTTTGATATTTTTTTATTGATTTCTATTTTATTTTAATGAAACAGACAACAAATAAATATACAAACTGATTTTCATTTATTTATTTTTTACTAAAAAGATAAATAATCATTTAGAAATGGCTTTCATCTGAAAACATGCAAAATCTTCTCATTTTGTTTTCATCCCTTTGTTTTGATCAAATGTTTAATCATTTTTCTACATTTTGTAGTTCCAAAAAGCTAAAACTACAAAATTAATGTATGACCTAAACACGTCTTTATCAACCAAACAACATTTTTTTGTCTAAGAAATCAATCAAAGTGATTGTGCTTGTGCTTGTAGGTATACCTTATCTTGCAATCTTTTTAGAATATATCTTTCCCCATCCAAATGTTCTTTTGAGTTTGCACATATGCTCATTTGTGTAGATAATTTTACATTTTTAGTTACCACAAAAATTAAGATTTTATTTTAAAAACTTGTTCATCTTCTTATAACCTTATTAATTTCTAATGGTGAATTATGATTGAAAAATGTCAATCGTAGAGTTTTTATTTGATGGTACTCTATGTTTGTGGAACTTGAACTAATTATATACGTATAAGATAGGTAAAATCTTAAATGGTTTCCATCTAATTCAAACTCTTTGCCCAGCTTTTATGATGACATTTGTGTAATTTCTAAGCAACACTTGAATTTAACTTCTTATAAAAAAAACATTTAAATTTAACCAAGCTTCTTATTTTCTCTTAATTAAAACCTATTTGTTATATATTCTCTAATCTCTAGTCTCACTTGCACTAAACTTTAAAAATTCTACCTAGGAAAATACAATACAACTTCAAAACTCAAATTAAAAAAAAAGCTGGATTTTAGTTAAAAGACAAAGAAAAAGAATCATCAGTGAGAGTGTGATACTAATCCTTCCAAAAAAAAAAGAGAGTGTGATACTAACTTTTTTTCTTGACTGTTATGTATAATTTACAGGTAAAACAAATTACATTAATTGTTAGGATTAGGCAGCAAGCTAATAAAAATATTGAGTTTTATTTTTGTAACTCCAATTATCATTTTGGTTTGACCACAACACGGTCCACACCCAATTGTGATTTTTTTTTTTAAGAGAAAGAGACAAGGTGTGGAATTATGAATTAGTTGAGACATTAAATGCTTTTTTTTTTTTTTTTTACATTTCAGTTGTTATGATAAGATCACAAATGTTATTTTGGAAGAAAAACATAACATATATATACTTATACATTTTTTTTCTAAAGACTTAATTATAGAAAGACAACAATTTTGAAAAGGTATTGTGTGTAAAGCACTTAAGGTATTTACAACAAAATAAAATCCTCATGATTTTTTTCTTTCAGAATTTGATAAGATTCTGAAATAGTGAGAAATATCTATTTATATTATATATTTAAAAAAATCCTAAACTCACAAAATTTTATATCAAATGCTTTTTCCTACTGGCATTGCTCAGATAATATTTAAACTCGAATAATAAATGAATTATGTTAAAAGAAAATAAAATATGGCCAAGGTGCAGTGCCTAAAGGCACAATATATATTTGTATTACTGGTGTACTGCTAGTCTGCTACTAAGACATACCCAAAGAAAGAATTATGATCAACACAAATGCGTGCTACTATGCTATTACAGTGTACTGCTACTACGTCATACCATTATTACTACAATACTATCTCCTTCTGTTCTGACAAATATAAATATTTTGCACAAAACTTTTATTAGAAAGTTGGAAATACACTATTAAATCGACCTTGTATTGCTCGAGCTTGTACATAACGGACCAATCGAGGTAAAGTTTGTAACGGACTACTTAATCGGGCCAAAATTAGCAAGACAACAAAAAACCTTTATTTTGAGTGTGTGGTAATAAAACTGGGTAGCACACAGTTATTCAGAAGCCCACAGTTTTTCTCGTAACGCTTCAAATGGGTGGTTTTGTAACTCACACTGTCACACATTACAGTTGTAAGAAAAAGAGAAGATCCTACATGGTAAAGCAAACATAAACATATCATATATATATGTCTAGTTGGTAGTACGAAGGATTCATGTTTCTCCTAACGTTTCAAGTGGTTGTTTTGTAACTTACACTTACACATATCACAATGGCTCTACATGGTAGACAAATGTAAACCAGATTGATATGATTATGGGTTCAGTTCAGTTTGATATAATGCATATGATTTTTACTATTTCAATCAAATTTGGCTTCTAATCAGACAGTTTTACTATGCATTATAACATTTATAAGTGTTACCCCATATATCAGTTTGGCATACATATAATTTCTTTTAGTAATATGTTGGAGTAATGTTTTTAATGCATAGGATTAGTCATTAATACTATAGTGTTTAATACATTATCTTCTATGAAATAAAATAATACAACCAATCATACTCATTTTCAAAATTAGTAAGTCATATATATACATCATTTAGGAATTATTAGACCAAGAGACGTAGTAAGAAGAAATTTGAAGAAAAGACAAATAACATTTTTCATTTAGGAATTATTAGACCAAGAGACGTAGTTAAAAGAAATTTGTAGAAAAAAACGACGAAATATTTATGTTTATGTACTATTTATAGTTCATGTTTGGCATGAAACAGACAGGCAACATATGTCGAAATTTTCTGTTTGATTTTATCACAAAATGATAAAATTGTGTATGTGTAATGTTATTGAATGAAGCTCTGACTTTTCTGAAGTGTCCCATTGCTCTTTAATCTATAGTCTCTCTTCTCTTTTAGTTTTGGCCACACGATTTTTCAACTCTCTCTTTTTTTTTTCTTTTTTTTTTTTAACTTTTACTAAAAATCTCTTGTGTTATATTTTGATACTAAAGTGATAAAGTTATTAAAATGATTGCTCATGATTTTTAGTTTACTAATTTGAAACCTCTTTCGTTTATAAATAGGTTAATATCATGATTGCTCGTAATTTCTTAGTTACCATGATTAATTTCTTGTTGAATTATTTGATTTGATTAGTCCGACAAAGGATAAACTTAATATCGTGGTCGTGAAAACACTTTTTTTTTTTTTTTCATTTCACGTGTATTGCAAACTAAAAAGTCCAAAAGTTTTTCTTTTTTATTATTAACGTATTAATCACAAACTCCTCCCTTTATTATGTTCGTGCCATTTGATATCTTTTCGAAAAGCTAAATTATATACTGTAGTAGTATTTGTTATCATTTTCTCTGTTTTGCATTGAAGATACATATAAGAAGATTTTTCTTTTGTATGACAATAATTAGAATTCTATAGCGACAATTGATGTGAGTGGGATGAATTAGGTTTAGAGGATAAGCCAAGACTTTGTTCTTTGTCTGGGAAGAGCAGGACAATCCAATTAATATATGCATCAAGATAGATATACACGTATTCTTTGTGCAAGTTATAAGTAATCAAAAACAGTCTATGTTTAAGATGCGTATTGATAAACGTTTTTGATATGACCATGGAGAAGCAGTTTGGTTGCGGAGCTTGTAGCAGAGCTTGTAGCGGAGCTTGAACCGGAGCTAAAGGGAGCAAAGGAGGACTAAGAAGACTTGAATGCTATGGAGTTGCCCGTTTGACTGATTACACGATCTAAATCTCGGAACTTAGAGCGAACCATTAACACAATTCTAATTGAGGTTCAAGGGCACTCGAGCTTGAGCGCTTGTTCAACCACATTGGTCATGATTCAAGCTTGCTAGAGATTAGCAACGAGTGGTGTGATCATTTACACTCTTTTCCTTGGTTTAGCTTTTTTCCACTTAGTTTTTGTGGTCAAGATTTTTAACGAGGCATTGTGGTCATACCTTTATCGTTTGTTTTGTTGCTAATATGCCTATTCTATCTTTTTGAACTCCGACAAACTTTCTATTCTATTCTTAAGAACTTTTTATTCTATCTTTCGGAACTTGGGCCAACGTTCTATTCTATCATTCGGAACTTGGACCAACGTTCTATTATATCCTTTCTATTTTATTTAGTTTTAAATTTTTGTCATTTCCAATAAAGTATCGCATGCTTGGCTCTTTTTAATGTTTGTCTTTTTTCAAAAGAGAGTTGTATGTTTAGACTCTTTTTAAGTATTTGTTTTTCCCAAAAGAGTTGTTTGACTTTTCCCTTGTGTTTCTCTATATATTTGGTCGTGAGTTCATCAATAAAATTATCAAACTTTTTATCAAAATTATCTCTCTCAGTTGTTTGATCAACAATAAAGTGTGTCATATCTTTGTTCCTCTTAATCTTGTTCGTGCGTCATATCAAACAAGGCTTCGAGTTTGAAAGTTCGAGAGTATTCCATAACTCTCAAAAGTTTCACATCGTTTTCCCCATCTGTTCCGTGTTACCGAAGTCATCATCATCCCTCTGTTCCGCCTTCGAATCAAGCTATCATTCACCATTTCCCATCATTCACAAACCATCATACTCACTAAGTGTCTCACGTTCTCATCATCATCATTATCAATTCAACCACCCCTTAAGCTTCCGCATCATAAAAGAAACCCGCTCGAAGTGATCTTGTGACACCTCTCCTTTGATCCCGATCTAGGAGCGCATCAGTTTTGGGGTAAGATGTAAATGCTAGTGAGCTAGTGCACTGATCAATAGACTGGAAATGAACTAGTGTTTTTTCACAAAATTTTATATATTAATTTAGTTCGGTAAATTAAACTGGAGAAACATAATTTACATAATATATATAACTATCAAATAGTCTAACATTTTATGTTAAACTATCAGTCTTTAAATTTAATACATACTATATATATAAGAGATACAACAAAAAGTAAATTGCTCCCCAAAAACTCGTCTAGATAGATGGACAACGTTAGTCCGTTTATTAGGAAATTCATCGTTTTCACCATGTCTATCGAATATGTAAAATATGTCAATGAAGCATACACTTGTATCCCTGGTTAATGCATCAAATTCGGAATATGATGGAAAAATACTCCTCAAATTTTTATACCATAATGACTTCTATATCTCTCGTTATTCATTCCAAACTTAAAAAAATATCTAAGAGTTTTTACGAGACATCCAGAATACATTGTACCCTTTCGAATCTAGGATTCCTTCGAAAGGAGCAGTGCGGTTTTCATAATGAAAAAGTAAAGGAAAACTGCTTACTTCGACACAAAGTGTAGGTACCTGTGATTGTATACTCACAAAGAATTCATAATCATCTAAATCTACACCAGCTTATACAACACATCATACGACATCACAAAAAATAGGAAAAATAGCCTAGTTCACCAAAACGCAAACGGATGTCTGTTTCTCCGTTATATTTGCTGACGTGGCATTGTTCTGCTGGACACGGTGCCACGTCAACATCCACATGTTTATTTTTGTTGGGCTAGGCCCAAACAGAAGTATATTTGTGGGCTAAGACCCAACATTTTAAATTAAACTGAATTAATAAACTGTACTAAACCGACCTTAAACCGATTCAATCAATTAAACCGAAATTCTTAAACTAAACCTCATTTGTCTTCCCCAAACACGACCTGATCCCAATCCTATGAACCCTAATTTCTAAATCTTAACTGAAACCCGAAACGTGACAAAATCCTTCACCAACGCAGGGAAAGTTTGAAAAGCAGGATAGTAATGTCTTAGTGAGTGAGAAACAAGCGTTTTATCGAAAGAAAGTCTCAATAATTAGCTAAATTTGTATATGATGTAAGCTTTGTGTCATCTAAAACATCAAGGATTTGGTTTTGGTTTGGTTTTGTAGGTTTAACATCAAAATAAAAAGTACATTTGGGAAGCTAGAAAGAGTGAAGCAATGGAAGTTTGTCGGGAGGATTCAGAATTTGTATCATAACTGGTTTGTTTGGCACCTCTGTACATTTTGTTTTTTGGTGTAGTTTTAAGTAAGACAAACAAGTTATAAAAAATACTCCTTAAAGGTCACATTTCTAGGTTGACAATTTCGTGAAATTTTACTTTATATGGGTGATTTTTAGGTAGAATGAAAGTGTACTAGTATCTTAAATAAATGTGTTCAATTCAGAAGAACATAATCATAATTTTGCTACAAATTTTACTCTTATGGTCCGCCTAATAGGAATAGTTGGTGAATTCGAAGACTTCATCATATGAAGTAAGAGTCAAATCTGTAAACGAATAAAACCAAGAGTTAAATTTAATTATTCATACATATATAGACTAATCAACAGTGAGAGCTTAGTAAGCTAGAGATCGATATGAAGCACGAAAGGGAGTAAATTTCGTGAAATCCAATATCAGAATATGAATGACATCAAAGGCATTCAAACTCAAATCCGTAGCTCTAGCAGAAACAAATAGAGGACAAGCCATATTCGATCACAATACGAGTAGGAGAGAACATATGAAATTGAGAAGACGAAGGGATCTTGTCTCGTTTCGGATTTCTGTTAAGATTCATAAATTAAGGTTCATAGGATTGGGGAAGGAGAGATATTGGGGATCGATCATGTTGTGTGTTGGAAAGACAAATCAGATTTAGTTTAGAAATTTCGGTTTAATTGATTGAATTGGTGGAAGATCGTTTAGTATTAATTTATAAATTCAGTTTAATTTAAAATGTTGAGTCATAGTCCACAAATATATTTCTGTTGGGGTCTAGCCCAACAAAAATAAACATGTGCTGACGTGGCACCAGGACAATTTCACATCAGCAAATTTAACGGAGAAACAAACGTCCGTTTGCGTTTTGATGAACTAGACTCTTTTTCCTATTCTTTGATGAACCAGACTGTTTTTCCTATTCTTTGTGATGCCGTATTATGTTTTATCTAAGTTGGTGTAGATTTAGACAATTATAAATTTTTCGTGAGTATACAATCACGTGCACCTATACTTTGTGTTGAAATAGGAAGTTTTTTCTAAAATAATCTGTAGAATAAATATTATTAGTATAAAATAGTGTTAAACACACTGCAGCAGAACGGTAATATCACGAATGATGAAAAATATATAGAATAAATGCAGAATAGTTCACCATTCACGGCCTTTATAGTGTAAGCACTTCGACGGAAAGTAATTAATTGTTGGAAGCTGGTGGTATGGACAAAACTGGAGTCTGTGTTGTGTTTCACTCATTATTGGTCCTTTCATTCCCATCCAAAGCCATCTCCCTTTTTATTTCTCAACTGTTCAAAAGTTTTTTTTGCTGTTCTTAAAATGCTTCAAAAGTTATTTCTTATTTTGGTCAAAGAAAATGAAATAAAAAGTAGCCTTTTTTCTTGTAACTGTACACTATGTGTTTATAATTTCACGATTCATAAGTTTTTGAGCCAAAATGTATTAAATTTACCTTGCAGAATGAACTATGGTAAAATATTTTAAGAAATTGAATCTGCAAGGGAAAATTGAAATCTCAATGTGTTGCCTCTGGATGATATAGAGTCTAACATCAATGTGTTACCTAAGGCCAGTTTTGAAATGGCATGGTCACTTACGAGCTATAAATTTCTACACATTACTTGTTGTGTATATGTTGTCAATTATTAGTACATGATGCAAATTTGTATATGACGAGAGACTTGAGAGTGACGAGACAAAAGGTGTCCCATGACTATAGCTTTGCTCCAAAACAGTAATATCCATTTACGTACAACATCGACCCACACACACATATCAAAATACTTTTCCTTACAATAATGTCACTGAACTATTATTGGTAAAATCATCTAGAAGTATCCATGTATAATTATATATAACTATTTATTGATTTTTCTTTTTATTATTAAGAAGGCTTCAACTATTTTGCAAACACATAGAACAATTTGTTTTCTCCTTCAATAATTAAAATTTTTTTTAAAAAACTAGGGTACAAAAATAAAACACAAATGCACATATTCGTCTTGATCAACTATATAGTATTTCAACTTTTAATTCTTCTTTTTCATGAAAATTCTGATTCCTTTCTTTGATAAGAATCTTTCACTTGCCAATACAGTAGATCTACACTTCAAGCTTTATAAACTCTTCACCTGATAACAAAATACAAACACAAAAAACTCTCAAATCCGAATCTTAATCATATTATAAATATTGAAATTAATGTATTTTGGGTTTAACTGATATTAACAAAAGTTCGTGGCTAAGTTTGATAAACATGTAATATTACAGGGACTGACAATGCAATACCTGAGTTTTTTTACTCTTCTTCTTGACTGTTATCAGAAGAAGAAGAAGATGATGATGATGATGATGGAGACGAGCTGTTTTCTTCGTCGCCGGCTACCCAATACTGTTTAACGGCGTAGAGAATCTTCTGTGGCACGAGTGGTCCGTCTTCGTGATCCATCAGTTTAGTGTCCCATCTCATTCCATCAGCTATCTTTCTTACATCATTCAAGACATCGACTTCGTCTCTGAATATCACAATGCCTTCCGGTCGTAAAATACGGTCTGCTTCGAGAAGAATGTCCTCAAGTTTGCATCTGCCAAAATCAAAATTGACCATAATGTCATAAACCAAGCAGAGAAACAGAACCATTCATCACTAGTTTGTAGCTTTAGATTGCATTCTAAGGAGGGATGTACAATCTGATAGTAAACCGAATCGAACCTTATCTTAGTATGTTTTAAAATGGATTAACATCTTGTATATCCGAAAAACCGAATCTGAACCGTACCAAAGAAAACCGATCTAAACTTCTTTTGTTCAATGTAAGAATATGTTAATTTGAGCCCGAACTGAAATCGAACTAAACCATCCATAATAGATTATGTTTTACTCTGAATACTACTTCTTGCATTCCAAAATGTTCGAAGAACCAAAAAACTCAAACCAAAAACCGAACCTTATCTTAATATGTTTTCAATGGATTCACTTTTCGTATATCCGAAAACCATATCTGAACCGTACCTAAAATCCGAATCTGAACCGAAAACTGAACTAAACCAACCATAATAGATTGGTTTTGCTTTGGATACTATTTCTCATAAACCAAAATGTTCGGAAAACCAAAAAACTCGAACGGTATACTCCCTAGTAATTCTGATAAAGTTCATAGCTTTAAGGATTATATTAGTGTTTACCTGTGCTGATACATGCTGAACACACCACTGGCATGAATAAAATCGTATGTTCTCGGATAAGTTGAAAACCCTTCACACCTGCAAAATTGTTCAAGATATTAAATTTTTGCTGGTTTAGGATCTTTAGAGAGATTGACATTAATAGTGTAAAGAGTTTATACCAGTCATGGTAGATACCAATGAGACCTCTCTCATAGACAACACTCAATGTGTTCTTTGTAATGGTCGGAATCACGTTCATAACCCACGACTTAGGCGATTCGAGCGCAGCAGCGAAACCACCAAGGCCGGCATTCATATCCATTATGTTACGGTACCTAGTAGAACCTATCAGTCTGTTGATTCTCTTGTAATTAGTTACACGCTTCTTCCATAGTTTGATGTCTTCTTGGTATGCCTCTGCGTCAACTCCATCGATCAAACCTTTGGAGATACTTGGAGGCACTGCGAATAATCTCTCCGGGAACTTCTTTAGCTCTCCTCCAGCTACTTCTTCTTCGTCTGATACTTCAGGGAATGGTGTCACGCAAGTTTCCATCTCCTTGTACCAGATATCATCAGTGTCTTTTCTCTTGCATGTGTCAACCGATAGTGATGACCTATCGCAAGACTTGTCATTTATCTTCTTTCTGAAGATTGCAATGTCACCTTTCTCGTACTTCTTCTCCCAGCATAAGGACTCTGCGATATCCTCTATTCTCTTTTGCTCGGCGTTGAGTTCTGTCTTTGTTCTGTTCCACGTCTTGTACCAGGTCTTCCAGTTGATTGGAGGGCCTGATAAGACCCAGTAACCTCCTGGTCTCAAGACTCTATCAACCTCCATTAAGTACTTTCCCTCTGTACAAGCATTAACAAGATTATTAGCACAAATGGAGAAAAGAAATGTGATTTTTTCGGCTATTCGATAGTTAATATTTACCATTTTCTGCCCATGGAATCAAGCATCGAGAACACTGAGCCATATCAAAGGCTCTTGGAGGATACGGAAGAAGAATAGATCCAAGAACAGCGATAATCGCTGGCACGCCTCTCTCAAGCGCAAACTGGACTTGTGCTTCGTGGTTATCCCGTGGTGCAAATGACATAGCCAAAACATTCCTCTTAAGCATATAAGCACCCCAACTTGCAACCTAAAGAAAACAAAATCAGAATCAAGAAAATCTTACAAACATATTTTACCGACCGAAAAAACGAAAAATCGACTAAACGTTTTTTAGTTGCAACCTATAGATGTTAACATCAATATCAATAAGATCTTACAAACATCATATATCGATATCGAAAACGAAAATTCGACTTACTCCACATCCAGTGTCCAAAGCGGTTCTAACAGAACCATCTTTGATTGGGATAATCGTAGCAAGCTCATCGATATACGCATCAGCACCTTGAGGAAACATAGTACCACCGCCAGGGAACTTAAACACATTCCCTTGATACTGAACCCAATTCTGTCCCTTCTTCTCGACAGTCAAACTCTTGAAAGGCGCATTCGCGTAATGCACATAATCACGACTCTTAGGCCAAGGGAAAGGAGTCATATACCCTTTAGGAGCAGGAACAAGACACTTCAATTTCTCATTATCAGGTGGACAATGTCTCTCTCTATAGATCATGTTCTCTCTCGGGAACTTCATCGCCCGATCCTGCTCTTGGCACGGCGTGTAATCCTTCCACTTCACATCACACGGCTTGAACGAAACCGGTTTCGGATCAGCTAATCTCTGAGGGATCTTGACAGTATTGTGATGAGGTTCAAAGTCAAGATCAGTGACAATATCTGTACATTGAGCTTGCTTTGTTATCTCCATTGCAATACTATCTCCTTTACCAAATCCACTCTTTTGCCATGCTCCAAGTAAGTAGAAGAAACAACATAGACCAATCACAATTATTAGAGACAAGGAGCTTCTTGTTCTGTTACTCCCTGGTGGAGCATGCTTAGACCCCATTGCTAAACCAAATCAAATCCAATCTCCTGAACCATTTGAGACAAAACATAAACTAAGTTCAAACTTAAAACAAAGAGCAAGATCTAGTTTATTTCAAAACTAAGTCATGTGTTTATAGATTCAAAGATTGTAACTTTAGTAATGAAATCAAGAACTCATAACAGATCTTGCTTATTACACAGTAGAGAGAAGTATCAAACCTGGTTTTTTATGAAGAGATTTTGAATCTCTTGTGTCTTTCTCAGATCTCTTGTTTGGTTTTAGCTTTTTTTTGTTTCAGAGCTTGAGGAGAAAAAGTAGAAAGCTTCAAGACAGTGACAAGAGAGAGGAAGTCACTAAAAATAATGTCTTGGTCTGTCATTATATGGAGATTTGATTTAGTTTGAAGAGGTGATTAGTTTTTTAATTAATTCGAATTAAATGTGAGTAGTTAGTTTCCCAGCAAGATCTGCTAATAATAATATATTACAATATAGTTTTGAAGTAGATTTAGATCCAATCTACTTGCACATGCGTCCATAATGTATTATTAATGTTCTTTTTTCTTCAACTCCTTTTGTGTGCGTTCGTGTATATAATATGGTTTTGTGTCTCAGATATTTTAGATTTTTTTGGTAGTTTAATTACCGAATTCAGTTTTAAATTTTCAGATACTTGTTCACAATTATTGGAACAAATATTGAAGATGATTGATAAAAAAATTGTCAAAAATCATGTATAGAAAAATATTAATTACTGTGCAAATAAAGAAAGGTGTGAATTCGAAGAATATTGTCGTCCCAAGTGGTCATTTTCAGACAGTTGACATATTTCTCTTACCGACACTCTCACATTTCGTCGGTTATTTAAACCGGTCACCGTCATTAAACCGAGTTCAAACGGTTAACCACCCAAACAATCATTTCAATAATTAAATCACTCGATCCATATAATACATTTCCTCTGGATCCTCAAAAAATTCTTTGATTTGTAAATGATGCTTGAAAATAAATCCATATAAAAACCCGGAATTCATTTTTATAACCAGTTTATGGTCATGAATCACCTAAGCCATGATTATATGGGCCCTTATCAATTAATAAGGTCATGAGGCATTCAAGGGCTTTTAAAGCCCACTAGATTTTTGTATTCACTCCAATGGATACTCAAACAGTGAATAAAAGTAACACACAAATAATATATTTTTGCGACCATATTGACTGAAGAATCAACATTCAAGAGCTAAGACAATGTGAAGTTATGTTTTGATAATTTATAGATAGAGATCTCTCACATACAAAATTGTAGCAGAAACACAATATAAAGATTTGCGAGAGGTTGTTACGCCTCAAGCGGTGTAAATATTCTTTGCGCCCCTGTCGAGCTTCTTTGCATCCTCCTGATAAAACCAAAACAAGATAGAGAACAAACAATGAGAAATGAACCTACATATTATGAATTTGCATAAAGTGAAGCTAGCTCTATTCTTACGTGGGTGATGTAGCCAATGTTGTTGTTGTAATCAATAAACTCCTTCCATTGTTTACCAATGCTCACCTGCAACAGCATTAAAAGTATTTAAGCAATGTCTTCATCAAAGAGGGACAAATCGATCGGTTATAATGAGAAATTGTCTTTTTTTCTTTACCTGAGCAGTTTCGTTGGAAGCGTTTTTCGTCCAAATAGATACCCTTTCTTGTTTTCCTCTGATGTTAACAACAGCTCCGCAGATTTCATCACCATGGTCAAACTGCTCTCCAATCAATGCAAGCAACTAAAAAAAGCAATTGGAAAAAACAATCATGTTAGAGACAATAGGATTCTAAATCATAGGTCAATGGAAAGAAAGAGTTAGAAAACATACGGTGTAGAGCCAGCACTTATCAGACTTCTCCTTAGGGAAAGTCATAGTCCATTTGCCTCCATTGGCACAAATAGGATCCTCCCACTTTGGCTCGATATTGTGTTTGAAACAGTAGAAATCAGCTCCTAGAATTAACTTGCTTGGATGCCTCATGTTATTGTACATACTGCAAAGCCAAAGTAAGAACATTAAACTATAAGAACTCAACAGATCGAAATATAAACATACCAATCCCATGGAAAGAGATTCGCAACCAAAAACAACATAAGGACACAGACACAGTACCATACAATAGCTCCCCAACGTCAACAAAAAATCGTTTTGTTCATAAACTATTATCCATCAAAATAATGACAACGAGTGATAATTTCAAAAGTTGGTAGCTTCACTACTAGTCTAAGGTCTCAAACAAAAGGTGAAATCTTAAGATCTCAGCTGTTTAGCTTAAACACTGAAACATCCTTTAACTACAAATCCAAACACCAAAACAAGCAATTCTCAGTCAATAGAAAAGGAAGGTGACTTCACAGAATCTAATCCACCAACAAACAACACAGATTTACATAACCGATACTGTGTTTGAAACAGTAAAATCCAGCTCCCTGAGCTAGAAGCCCAACTTATTGTACAACAAACTACAAACTATAGTAAAAAAGTCGTATATAATACGAATCCAACAAAACGAATGACAAACTTATTAATCCCAAGGACAGAATTTCACAACAAAGCAAACAGACAACAATACAATAGCATCCCAAAGACACTTCTGAAATCATTTTGTTCATAGACAGAATTGTTATACAACACAAGTGAGACACAAGCCTATTAATCCCATAGCACTAGATTCACAACAAAGCACACACAAAACCATAAAGCAGCATCCAAAAATCACTTAGAAACCCACTTGTTCACAATCTGTTATCCATCAAAACAAGCATAACGAATTCAAAAGCTTGTAGCTTCATTATCTCACCAATTAAGCTTAAACCCTAACATAACCTAATTCAAAACACCAAAACACACACAAAAAAAACAAAATTCACAAAATCTTATCCACCAAACCAAAAAAAAACACAACTTTCTTACACAAAATCAAAATCCAAACAAACCCAACAAAAACCAATCAAACCCAGAATCAGAATCACTATAAGAACCCTAACCTCCAAAATTCTTCAACAGAGGAGAAAGTAAACACAGATCTCAAAGAGCTTCCCCACATGGTTTGCTTCGATTTCACAGAAGGATTATCAAACCAGAAAGTCCACGAATGCTCCAATGGATGCGATTCAGGAACTGCAGATTTGTTAGATTCATCTCCTTCTCCTCCTTCTGCGCCAACGATTTCTCCTTCCTCAGCCTCATCACCTTCCTCATGGTATTGATTGATTGGATTCTCCTTTGATTCTTCTGTAAGGTTAGGTTTGAGAGTATCTTCTACAGCCATTGTTGAGAAAAAAAAACTGCCTCTTTCTCTGTTTCTCTCTTCTTCTCCAAAGTTTTTCTTCTTTTGTAGGGTTAGCTTCAATACTACGGCGTTTTTGGTAGTTGAGACTTTTTGTTTTTTGGGCTTTAAAATCATAATGGGCCTATAATATTGGCCGTCGTACACTAATTTTTATAATCATTCATTTGGGTTATACTGGGCCACATACACAAATTTCTTTTAAAACAGTTTATACATATATGGTGATTATAGAAAAAACTAATGTTGTTTGAAGAAGATGAGAGCAAAGAGAACCTTAATCGGTAAAGTTTATTCATCAGTTGTGTTTTTCTTGCTTTATAATTAAGTTAATTTCACCAACAATTGTTTGTATCTAAGAATATTTATATATATATAAAAAGACTGATTTGAGACTCAAACAAGATCTCCTGTAGAAAATGATATTCATTAACCAATTAAATAATCGACTTTATACATAATTTATTGGCCGATATTGGCACCAACTTGGCTTGCTTGTATCCGAACGTTGATTATAGTAGACTTTATACACACGATCAAAATTATTAGATCTGTTGATTACAAAAATAAATAATGCTTGAAGAAGGTAATAACAGTGACGTGAACCTATCAGTTCTTCTATGGTTTATCTTCTTTTCAAGCTTGAAATTAAGTACGAGTAGCAGTGTAACATCTTATGAAAGATAATTACTATAAATTTTTTAGTCTTGCTAAGTTTACCAATAATTATACATGTGAATATTTTAGAAAATTTGATCAGTTTATCTCTAAAATTTTGATCCATTGATCGTAAATCAATCTCAACTCAAGTTTTTATTATTATTGAGATGTTGGTTCCACATCACAATTAGCTCCAAATCAATTGTAAGGAATGATAATAATAATATCCTCAAATTTATTCTTACTTATGAAGTTTAGTAGAAAACGAATCCATACACAATTTTTTTTAACAATACTTATCAAAACAACATATTTGTGTTTGAATTCCATGCATGTATTACTCTATTATTAGTCTAAGTATCTGGATTATACCACATGATCAAAGAAGAAGAAGAAGAAAGTGTTTCCAAGGTCTGGTTGTTACAAGTTGTGGTCTATCTCTAAAACTATTTCCTAGTTAGTTGTGAATTATTTATTTTTGTCTTGATCATCCTTGGATTCAAGTTTTTCACTAGAATTATACTCACAGTGGGTTGTGAGATTTCAGTGGTCACTAGCAAATATTCTTTTGTTGGCATGTTAGTTATTAAATATTAAGAAAAAACAACACAAAACTAAAAATGACGCATTTGAGACTTAAACTGACGATCCATTATACAAAATAACACTCATTAACCAATAAAACTATCGATTTTGTATATATTATATTGGCCGATATTAGCACTAATTTGTCTTGCTTGTATCCAAAGTCGACACATGTTATATTAGGCTACATACATGAGGATTATATGGTATGTTGATTACAGAGATTACTAATGCAAAATATTTGAAAAAGCTGATAACAAAGAGAAACACAAGCAGCTAAGTATATCTATAAAGTTTTTGTTTGTGGTTGAGTCTGATTAACCGTATAAGATCTTACTAAAGAGATATATTATAAGTTTTATAATCATGTTAATTTTACCAACAATTATAGCTATGAATATTTTAGAAAATTTGATTGTCTGACTCTAAAATATTTATCTATTTTTTGTAAATTACTTTTTGTCTCGGTCAATTTTCAACTCAAATTTTTCATTTGAGAAGTTCTAAATTGATTATATGCAAAGATAATAATAATATCCTCAAGTTTATTCCTCTTACAAGTTTAGTAGAAGACGAATCCTTAAACAATTTCTTAAAACATTCTATAAACAATACTTATCAAAACAACATATTTGTGTTTGAATACCATGCATGTATTACTCTGTTATAAATGTCTAAGTATCTGGATTATACCACATGATCAAAACAAATGTTCTTTAATTTGATTATTTTTGTCGGTCAAAGAAAATAAAAATAGAAAGGGGAAAAGAAGAAGATAGATTTCATAATGTTTGTAGCAGTCGAATGAATTCTATAGTTGATAGTGACGTATAACTGAGTGAATCTAATTCTATTCCATTTCTAACTGTTAGGTTCTTTTTAATATTTGTATGGCTTGTGTTTATATGCCGTAAAACCAAGAATCTCGAATGTTTTTTTTCTTAATACACGAATGAAGAATATATATCTTTTTGATGGTACGTAATTTGAGAAGAATATTTTAATTTTGTTATAATTGTCAACCATGTACTCTAAATATAGTGTGCATGGAATATTTTATTTAGTTGTTACGCGAAAATATTTTATTTTTAGTACGAATATCAATTAGTATCAAGTCTTTTAAAAGATTATCCTAATTCCAGTTTTAGCTTTGCTACCAATTTAAATTATTGAAAGAAATATTACTAGTCTTTTTGGTAAGATAGTTTTACTACATAAGTTATGATTGGTAGAACAATGACTATTCTTTAAGTTATAATTTTAGTTTGCGAAAGCAAACTCGCAAAGCATGTATCAAAGAACAGAAAAACAATTTGAACTCTACAATGTAAATTCTTTATCTGAGATATTTTTCTAATGTTTTTTTCCGAAGTTAAGAAGTTTGAAACAATGTTGAATGTATCCACAATTATGGCCAGGGCATATGGAATATTTTATTTGCTTGTTCTCTAAAATATTTTATTTTCATTGGGAATATTAGTATGAAGTCTTAAAGAACATGTCCTAATTCCAATAGAATATTTACTACGAATCCAAATTAAGAACTGATTTTTTTTAATCATTGGACCACTTCACTAATTCAATTAGCCTCGATACTTATATACAGCGTCAAGGCGTTTTTTTATTTTTTTTAATTTTCAATTTGTTACTATTCAACTAATCCGTTTTAGAGTGAATGTAATCGTCAGTAACTCATTCATTGGATGTTTTGATGAACCTAATTCATAACACTATTTTTATTGACTAAATGATAATGGTTAGATATTTCCGTATTTGAAGTGTTATTCTAGGTGATTTAAAATCAGATATACAGTATCTATATATTATGCTGATTTTGAGGTGCATATAAATGAATTTTAGATTTATAAAAATATTAACTCACAATTAATAAATAAATCCTAAATTAAAAGGTATTCGCCTTAATTATTATTATTTTTTTAAAAAAAAAATTTCACTCTTGATTTATAATATAAAGGAAATTCGATATATGATCTAGATCTACATAACAATCCTTTTTCTAAATGAAAAACATTAACACACCATCATTTAATTAATACGTCAATTTTTTTTTCTAATTTCTTTCTCTCCGAAAAATCAACTTTAAATTTTAAGTTGAGAGAGCAAGCTCACAAAGCATATCCAAAGAACATAAAAACAAATTGAACTCCACAATGTATATTCTTTATATGAGAAACTTCTGGTGTTTTTCTTAAGTTGAGAAGTGGTAACAAGATTAAATGTATCGTCTACTTTATCTTTTTGTTTAAACTACTATACTCTTTGGACTTTTCTTTGCTTTGACGTTATCCTAGTCATATAATATAATTCCTTTAAAAAGACACATTGTTGTTTCTAGCATATATATAGTTCAATTCATGTAAAATTTTTATAGATGGACAATATAGACTTCACTAACTTTGTTTTTGGTAAAACAGTGATAATTGGTAAGGTTTTATCACTTAGTTTATTAAATGATATGCTATCGCACCACCTTATTGATTCAAGAAATAGCTGATACTAGTGGCTCGCTTAATAATCCCCTTTTTTCTCTTCAGTATTTTCTTTTTAATAACTGAAACCAATAACAACTTTCTATTTTATCATGAGATATGATGGACCAAAAGACTATGTTGTGTCTAAAAGATGTCTAAAGAACAAAAAACCAATTTGAAGTCCACATGCAATGTGAGAAACTTCTAAGTTTTTTCTCTAGCTAAATGTATCTTTATCTTTATCTTTCTTTTTTGTTTTAATCATTATACTCTTCTGTTTGGTGTGGAAACAACTTTAAGACTTGGATCATTAGTATTGTTTCTGAGACAAAAATACAATTACAAAAAGTATTGATTTAAGAATAAAGATTAAAAAATATATCCCCAAACTAAACTTCTTTCTTTTCTGTATTTCACTCTTAGACTCATATTAAATTAGAAACGAGGCTTCATTTTAAAAAATGATAAGATATATTGAATTTTTTAAATGATACTTATTTTCTAAAAAAAAAATAATCCTAAATATTTTATCTAATTTAAAAGGGATGAATTTTTCGTTATAAATTATGCCAAAGTAAGTATTTACAAAAAAAAAAAGTGGCTAAAAGATGTTTGATTCTCCACTACAGGTTCTCCTTATAACTAAATATGATTGTTTTGATATTCTAGTTAAGTCTATAAACCAATCAATATATTATGATTCAATGTAAAAGGTAAGCTTTTAATAAAATAAGTGAATACAAAGCCAACCCAAAAGTGAATAACAGTGATATATATTTAGTTTTCTTTTTTCTTATCAGAAGTCAGAACAATATATTTAATTGGCATATATTAAACACTATTGGGGTATTATATTATTGCATGACTACATAGTAAAAATATATGAGATCATTTTGACATCATTAGAGGATGAATTGTTACTAAAAGTTTGGTATTTTAAGACATGATAATATCTTAACACACCGAATTTCATTTTTTTTTTATTTTGTATTGTATGATTCTAATTGTATCCAAAATATTAAGATGTTGATTTCATTTGTTAATTTTGGAAAAATACTAATCTTTTGTGTGTATTAACCAACTGATTTTAAGGATTTTTTATATTATTTTATATGATCTCAAACGGTATCCAAAATATTAAGGTACTGATATCATCATTTGGTATTTTTTTAAAAAATACAAAATTTTGTGTGTGTTAACCCACCGAATTTAAGAATTTTTTTTACCTTTTTGTATGATCTCTAATGGTACCCTAAGACATTTTATCATTCGGTAATTTTAGAAAAATACTCAACTTCCGTGTGTATTAACCCAACAAATTTAAGGATTTTGATTTTTTTGTATGATATTTAAATTATTAAGACGTTGATATCATTCAATAAGTTTGGAAAAATACTCAACTTTCATGGTATTAACCCATCGAATTTAAGTGTTTTTTACTTTTTTCCAGATGATCTCTATTGATGTCTAAAACATTAAGATTGTGATATAATTTGGTAATTTTGAAAAATACTCGATTTTTGTGTTTTTTTCTAAATATAAGTTTTTGTATGATATGTGAACGTGTCCGATATAGTAAGAGATTGATATCATTTTGTAATTTTAGAAAATACTCAACTTGTGTGGGTTTTACCGAATTTAAGAACTTTTTACATTTTTTTTTATGATCTTTAACGATGTCCAAAATAGTCAGCATTGATATCATTCAGTAATTTTGGAAAATGCCCAACCCTAATGTGTATTAAACCATCAAATTTATAGATTTTTTCATTTTTGTATGATCTCTAACGTATCCAAAATATTAAGGCATTGATATCATTTGATAATTTTTGAAAAATACTTATTTTTCGTGTGTTAATACCCACCAAATTTAAGGATTTTAATTTTTTTATTGATATTGAATAGTGTCAAAAATATTAAGGCAATTATATTATTTAGTAATTTTGGAAAAACTCTCAACTTTCGTGTGTATTATTCAAAAGTATTTAAGGATTTTTAATATTCTTTTACTGGTATGTAACAATACCAAAAAAATTAAGGCATTGATATCATTTGGTAATTTTGGGAAATTACTCAACTTCCATGTGTATTAGCCCGCCGGATTTAAGGATTTTTGTTTTTTGTATGATCTCTAGTTGTGTCCAAAATATTCATGCATTGACATCATTTGCTAATTTAGGAAAATACTCAACTTACATGTGTATTAACCCACCGAATTTAATAATCTTTTAACCTTTTTTGTATGATCTCTAACGGTGTCCATAATATTAAGACATTTATATCAATTGTTAATTTTGGAAAAGACTCAACCTTCATGTGTATTAACCCACATAATTTAACGATTTTTTATTCTTTTTTTGTATGATATTTAACCGTGTCCAAGATTTTAAGAGATTGATATCATTTTGTAATTCTGGAAAAATACTCAACTTTTGTGTTTATTAAGTATCAACCCATCAAATTTAAGGATTTTTTGTGTACGATTTTTAACAGTGTCCAAAATAGTAAGATATTGATATCATTTGACAATTTTGAAAAATACTCAAATTTCTTGTGTATTAGCCCACCGTTTTTTTTAAATTACATTTTTTTTCTATGATATCAAGTAGTATTGAAAATATTAAGGCATTGATATCATTTGGTAATTGTAAAAATTTATTAAAATGTAGCATAACGGTTGTTTTATGGTTGTCACTGTGTCACTGCTTGGGTTCGAGGCCAACATAATGCATAAATATTGTTATAATTGTTGTTGACAAAAAAATTGTTTAAAATTATTCAATCGTGTGTATTAACCAACCGAATTTAAAGATTGTTTTTGTATGTTCTCTAACGGTTGATAATGTCGAATTGACACTACTCAAATAAAATCTTTGACTACCTATTAACGGTTGATGTTGTAGTATAGCTAGGATCGGACCACAAATTCCTAAGTTTACACTATAGAGATTAAACTTATTAAATTCAGCTAAAAGAATGATAAAATGGTTTTGTTTCTGAATCCACAATGGGGAAAACGATGATTTAAATTCAATATATTAAAGACGCTAGATCTAGATAAAATCTTAGGAAATGCAAGCAAAAACTAGATGATTATTCAGGTTTAATTAAGAACATCCTCAACTCAAACATATAATTAGAATTGATCCACCTTCATGGCACCAATCACTTTTCCTAACAACCTAGATATCTAAACTGTCGTTTGAACCTATAAATTATAGAAAAGCAATAACAAATTGGTTTGTTATCTAGCAATGTATTACACTTTTTGTAAGTATATTCAGCCTAATATCATAAACAAGGTATAAAATCTAGTTTAAGCATTATGACAACACTTGGAGGAGGATTCCATAGGATTAACCTAATTGCATCTACCTAAATGACTAACAAACCGTAAAATCCCCTAGATTTAACTAAAGAACTACCCACTCATATTCAAATCAACACAAATCACAATAACAATGAACATCATAACTGAATAATACTTTTATTAAAATGAAATAGACAAAGATGGAGTTTAGAAGAGTTCTCCACAATGGAATGACAATGAATGAATGATAATCTTCAAAAAAATCTTCAAGAACACAAAGCAAAAGGAAAGAAAATGAAAACAAAGTATCTAAAACAAAGAGAAAGCTTAAAGTGGCTGCAAAAGAGTCTCGATACTGATTTATGGGAATTAATTTTCATTCATGAAGAGAGAAATAATGATTGATTAGATCAAATCACGAGATTGATTGAATTTCCATATTTCTCACTCGGATAGAATGACATATATTTAGTAAAATAGTCATATCTTCTCAACCGTTAATCAGAATTATTTGAAACCGCCGCTAAAATGAAGCTAAATCAATTTTCTATCCCGTGTCAAAATTTTAGATTAAAATTTATAAGGTTAGATCTTTGTCTGACATGATCTTTAAGGCACTTCGGACTGGTTCTGCATTGTCATTCCACTTATTTGCTCCTTTTTTGCCTTAGACTCCATTCAAACATATTTTAACCTGAAAGGACTATAAACAACACCAAAAGACTCGAAAAACAATAGAAAAAACGTCAGACTGAGACAAAACTGCAACACATCAACGATGTCCAAAATATTAATTAAGACATTTATGTCATTTGGTAATATATGAAATTTTAAAAACTTTCATGTGTATTAACCCACCGAATTTAAGGATGTTTCGACTTTCAGTATGATCTCTAGCGGTGGCCAAAATAGTAAGACATTGATATCCTTTTGTAGTTTTGAAAAATAATCAACTTTCTTGTGTATTAACCCACCAAATGTAAATAGTTTTTGAATTTTTTTTGTATGATCTCTAACAGTGTCCAAAATAGTAAGACATTGATATCATTGGGTAATATAAATATACTTAATTTCGTGTGTATTAATCCACCAAATTTAAGGATTTTTTACTCTTTTTTTATGATATCTAGCATTGTCGAAAATATTAAGAACATTGGTATTATTCCAAGTTTTTTAGATCATATCATATATTTTTAAGACTAAATCTTTTATTAAAAATTAGTGAAAGAATATGATTTGATCTTTTATTTGTTAAATATGATTTTATTTTGCTAGTGAAGCCATATACCTTCACTAAGTAAACACTAAAAGAAATATATACAAATTATGCATTTGTAAGGAAAACACACATCTTTATTGCTTGGCTTCCATCATATATTTTATTAATATTATTTAAACCATTTTTTTCATGTTTACTTTAAGAAATGTTAATGGGAATATTGCAACAGATAACTATCTTAATAAAATTAATAGGTAATTTATTCAAATTATCTGAAGACATTATAAAATCCACAATATATGTGATCAATAGTAATATACACCATGTTTGTTTTCTTAAACAATTTTTTTATTAATATGCAGGAAAATTAATTGTACATGGATATGGTTTTGAGGCCATATAGTTTGAGAGTAGTAGAATGAAAATTTACATGCTTACAAATATTGAAAGCAAGAAGAAGATAAAGCTAAAGGAATCCTTATTACGGACCCTAATGTGGTGTGCCTCAAACAGTTGTCCATTGTATATTCTGACTTGAAAGCTCCCTTAGACAATAACACTATTGCTATTAGCCACATTTGTGCTGGGGAATCTCTATGGGTGTAATAGAGTGGCTGATAACAATGGTGAGCTTTCAAGTCAGAATATACAATAGACAACTATTCGTGGTGGTGATTCTCGACTTCTCAAAGCTATCAATTTTGCGATTTGAAATGTGATTTAAAACATTCATCAAATTTTTCATGTTTTACAACTTTTAACAGGCATTTCAGGATATGTTATAGGAGTGATAATATATAACAACAACAACAACAACAACAAGTTGAAACATCATTAAGTTAAATTCTATTCCGTTTGTTTCTTAAAAAGTGTCGTTTTAGACTTATTTTTTCATTTAAAAAAGAGTGTCGTTTTCATTTTCCAATACAACTTTTAATACTAAATTCATACTTTAACATCAAAACAAAGAATAATATGAACAAACAATTTATTTTTTAGGGGTATAACAGAACTTTTAATATGTTTTATTAATTTGTGTGCAAAGAATCAAAACGACACTCTTTAAGAAAAGGAGGTAGTATATATCTATCTCCTTCATTTAATCAAAGATTTTATGCTATTAAAGAATTCAACTATTCATCAGTCAAAAAGCTAACGCCTCATTTCCTAAAAACTTCTAACAACATTATTATTTCACAAACGTTTAACAAATTGATCATAATTAATTATTATAAAATAATAAGTCTATATTAAGGAGAGGACATTTAACACAAAATAAAAGTTAAGTCATCAAGCACCTTATTATTATCTTTAGTATATAAGTGTGTGAGAGAGAGACCTAAAACAATATCTATAACGGTATTTCAATATTCACCTTCTTTTTCTCCTCCCTCTTCGTTGTCTCACTTCTGTTATATCATCCTCTCTTTCTAGAAACCAAAACTCTCTAAAGATTCTCTCATTCATTATAAACTTTTTTTTACAGTCTGTATTATAAATTTTTCTTCTTTTTTTTTTGGTTTCAGTTTCTCTTTTGTCCAAACAAAAATTTATATAAAGCTCTTCTCTTTCCCTTATAAATCCCGTGAAAGTTTTTAATATTTTCTCCATCATAAAAGTTTTGATCATTCTTGTGACCAAAACAAAAAATATGAAGAAGAAAGAAGAAGAAACATTAATGGAGGAGGAGAACAATAAGAAGAAGAATGATGGTGGTGAAAATCAGAAAGTTCCGTTTTATAAACTTTTTACGTTCGCCGACAAAACCGACGTCGTTCTGATGATCGTCGGTACTATCGCCGCCGTGGCTAACGGTGTTACTCAGCCGTTGATGACTCTAATCTTTGGCCAACTCATTAATGCTTTTGGTACCACCGATCCAGATCATATGGTTAAAGAAGTGTGGAAGGTAAATTAGGGTTTCTTGATTTTGATTAACAAGATTACATTTTTATTTGATTAGAGATTAGATTAGATCAGATTTTCTTGATTTAAGGGATTATGATAAAATAATATTCTCGATTCTGTGTTTGTTTTTAGTAATTTTTATATAGTAATTTAGCCACTCGATTCGAATCCGATGTAATACATAATATTGCTGACATGTTTTTTTTAAAGAGTAATATTGTTGAATGTTGCAAAGAAAAAAGTTTTTTTTGTTAATTATTGCAAGACAAAATGTTCAATACTAAGCACTTTTTAATTGTCTGCTTTTAAAATCACATTGATTGATGTAATTATAGAGCTTTATATCTTTTTTTATGTTACGTGTAATTCATTTGACAATATATAAATGGAGATTACTGTTTTCTTTGGTTTAAAGATACGGACAAAGATGCACTGTTTGATTTATTAGACTTTACTTTAAAGTTAAAGATTATTAAAAGCAACTTTAATTTTTTTTGGGAATTACAATTTTGTAACTATGCTAATTTCGTCTGATCTTTTATGACTTTTATATATTTACAGGTTGCTGTACAGTTTCTTTACCTTGCAGTATACTCTTGTATATTCGCCTTCCTCCGTAAGTTTTATTTATTAACCATTACTCTGTTATTCGATGCCCTAACTTGTGTTACAAGTTAATGATCTCTTGTGTGAATTTTTTAACAGAGGTTTCATGCTGGATGGTTACTGGAGAGCGGCAATCCGCCACGATTCGAGGTTTGTACTTAAAAACGATATTAAGACAAGATATCGGGTACTTCGATACAGAGACGAATACCGGAGAAGTCATTGGAAGAATGTCTGGAGATACAATTCTGATTCAAGATGCTATGGGAGAAAAGGTTTTTGTTTTGGATCATATTCAATCAGAAATGTAGGTTTCTTGTGGTACAAGATACTGAGAAATGGATGGTACTGATGTTTCAGGTTGGGAAGTTTCTACAACTACTAGCAACTTTCTTGGGAGGATTCGTGATTGCGTTTATTAAAGGATGGCTATTAACGCTTGTTCTTCTCGGTTGCATCCCTTTGATTGTGATTGCGGGTGGAGCAATGTCTCTGATCATGTCGAAAATGGCTGGTCGCGGTCAGGTCGCTTATGCTGAAGCTGGAAATGTAGTTGAACAAACCGTTGGAGCCATTAGAACAGTGAGTTTTTTACTCTCTTCTTTTAGGAAATGAAACTTTGCGCGCTTGATGGTTCAATTGATGGGGTTTGTCTTCAGGTTGTAGCGTTTACGGGGGAGAAACAAGCGACAGAAAAATATGAGAAGATGCTTGAGATTGCTTACAAGACTATGGTTCAACAAGGTTTGATCTCTGGTCTAGGGTTAGGTACAATGCTCGCTGTGATCTTCTGCAGTTACGCTTTAGCGGTTTGGTATGGCGCAAAGCTCATAATCGAGAATGGTTACAACGGCGGACAAGTTATTAATGTGATTTTCGCAGTCATGACTGGAGGAATGTGAGTTAGAAATCCCTAATCCCTCATTTTTTACTCATCGTATACTATCATACTTGTTCCTCAAGTTACCTCGTGTTTTCAGGTCGTTAGGGCAAACATCGCCGAGTTTGAATGCGTTTGCTGCAGGACAAGCTGCAGCTTACAAAATGTTTGAAACTATCAAAAGGAGTCCGAAGATTGATGCTTACGACATGAGCGGTTCTGTTCTTGAAGATATTAAAGGAGACATTGAGCTAAGAGATGTTTACTTCAAGTATCCGGCTAGGCCTGATGTTCAGATTTTCTCCGGTTTCTCACTTTTTGTACCGAATGGCACAACAATGGCTTTGGTGGGACAGAGCGGAAGCGGGAAATCGACAGTTATCAGTCTAATCGAGAGATTCTATGATCCAGAATCAGGAGAAGTGTTGATAGATGGTATTGATTTGAAAAAGCTTCAGCTCAGGTGGATTAGAAGCAAAATCGGTTTGGTTAGCCAAGAACCAGTGCTATTTGCGACCACGATAAAGGAGAACATTGCCTACGGGAAAGAAGACGCGACTGATCAGGAGATTCGTACCGCGATTGAGCTCGCTAATGCTGCTAAATTCATTGACAAACTCCCACAGGTACTTTCAAATTTCAGTTCAGTAACATACTAATTTTAGAATCATCTGCTTGAGTTAAGTTTTTCATGAGAATGTGTCCGCTTATTAGGGCTTGGACACAATGGTAGGAGAGCACGGTACACAAATGTCTGGCGGACAGAAACAGAGGCTTGCGATTGCTAGGGCTATTTTGAAAAACCCTAAAATCTTACTTCTAGACGAAGCAACAAGCGCGTTGGATGCTGAATCTGAACGCATTGTCCAAGATGCACTCGTGAACCTAATGTCGAACAGAACAACCGTCGTGGTGGCTCACCGGTTAACCACAATTAAGTCTGCTGATACAATCGCTGTAGTCCACCAGGGAAAAATTGTAGAGAAAGGTATAAAAGTTACCGTGTACTACAAGTAAGCTAATTTAACACAAGACCTAATTGTTTGTTAATTTTTTGCAGGGACTCATGATGAGATGATTCAAGATCCAAATGGAGCTTATTCGCAGCTCGTTCGTCTTCAAGAAGGATCAAAGAACGAAGCTAACGAATCAGAGATTCCCGAAACGAGCTTAGATGTAGAGAGATCAGGAAGTCATAGGTTATCATCAGCAATGAGAAGATCAGTTAGTAGAAATTCATCGAGCAGTCGACATTCTTTCTCTCTAACTTCGAATATCTTCGTCCCGGGAGCGGTTAGCGTTAACCAAACCGAAGATAACCAAGATGAGGAACAAACCGTGAGGCACAAGAAAGTGTCACTAAAACGTATAGCTCGCCTCAACAAACCAGAACTCCCAGTTTTGTTCTTCGGTTCAATCGCTGCAATGGTACACGGAACATTGTTTCCGATCTTCGGTCTGCTTCTTTCGAGCTCGATCAATATGTTCTACGAGCAACCAAAGAAGTTAAAGAAAGATTCACAATTTTGGGCCATGATTTACATCACTATAGCTTTAGCAAATTTCATCATGATCCCGATTCAGAACTATCTGTTTGGTATAGCCGGAGGAAAGCTGATTAAACGAATCCGGTTAATGACATTTGATAAAGTAGTTCATCAAGAAATCAGCTGGTTTGATGACACAGCAAACTCAAGGTAATGTAACTTTCGTTGAATCCACTATATATGTCTTTGACTTAGTTTCTGAATCTTTATTTGCGTTTTGTTTGCAGCGGTGCGATTGGAGCGAGGTTGTCTACTGATGCTACAACAGTGAGGAGTTTAGTGGGTGATACATTGGCCTTAATAGTGCAAAACATAGCGACTGTAACCACCGGTTTGATAATAGCGTTTACGGCTAATTGGATATTAGCTTTCATAGTTCTTGCACTCTCACCGCTTATAGTCGTACAAGGATACCTTCAGATGAAGTTTCTTACCGGTTTTAGTGCTGATGCTAAGGTTCTTACTCACAACATTTCTTGATTACTTCCCGGTTTAGCCAAAGTTATTGCGGTTCATTGATTTTCGATTTGGTTTTGGTTTTGGTTTAGGTGATGTATGAAGAAGCTAGTCAAGTAGCGAATGATGCAGTGAGTAGTATAAGAACAGTTGCATCTTTCTGCGCTGAGGGTAAAGTGATGGATTTATACCAACAGAAATGCGAGGGACCGAAGAAGAACGGTATCCGGTCTGGTCTAGTGAGCGGTGCGGGTTTCGGTTCTTCTTTCTTTGCTCTCTACTGTGTCAATGCTTTATGTTTCATCATTGGTGCTGTGTTGGTTCAGAAAGGGAAAGCTACATTTGGTGAAGTCTTCAAGGTAAGAAAAACCAAAGATTTCCCGGTTTAATCAAGATCCGGTTTGGTTTAGTGACACTAAGAAGTTGATTTATACTACAGGTTTTCTTTGCATTGACGATTACTGCTATTGGAGTATCTCAAACTAGTGCAATGGCACCTGATTCAAACAAAGCTAAAGACTCGGCAGCTTCGATTTTCGATATTCTTGATAGTAAACCGAAGATTGATTCGAGCTCTGATGAAGGTACAACGTTACAAAACGTTCACGGGGATATCGAATTCAAACATGTTACTTTCCGGTACCCGATGAGACCAGACGTTCAGATATTCAGAGACTTGTGCTTGACTATTCCATCCGGAAAGGTAACAAAACAGAGCACTCTGTTTATCTTAACCGGTTAAATCAAAATTCTCCGGTTTACAGATTTTTTTTTGGTTGTTTTTCAGACCGTTGCGCTTGTTGGAGAAAGCGGGAGCGGGAAATCGACAGTGATAAGTATGATTGAGAGGTTTTATAATCCAGATTCAGGCAAGATTTTGATTGATCAAGTGGAGATTCAGACATTTAAATTGAGTTGGTTAAGACAGCAAATGGGTTTGGTTAGTCAAGAACCGGTTCTGTTCAACGAGACTATAAGATCAAACATAGCTTATGGTAAAACTGGTGGAGCAACAGAGGAAGAGATAATCGCAGCTGCACAAGCAGCAAACGCGCATTACTTCATCAGTTCGTTACCTCAAGGCTACGAAACATCGGTTGGAGAACGCGGTGTTCAGCTATCGGGTGGTCAGAAGCAAAGGATAGCGATTGCTCGGGCTATTTTGAAAGATCCGAAGATATTATTGCTCGATGAAGCTACTAGCGCGTTGGATGCTGAGTCTGAGAGGGTAGTTCAAGATGCGCTTGATCGAGTTATGGTGAATAGGACTACTGTTGTTGTGGCTCATCGGCTTACGACTATTAAGAATGCTGATGTGATTGCGGTTGTGAAAAATGGAGTGATTGCGGAGAAAGGAAGGCATGAGACTCTGATGAAGATTTCAGGTGGTGCTTATGCTTCTCTTGTTGCTCTACACATGAGTGCAAACTGAAAGAGTGACAGAAAAGAGATGATTTTTTGGATTTGATTCGTTATTTTTTTGTCTCTACTGTCTAAGCTCATAAATTTGAGATAAGTAGATCTTATTTGCTACTAGCTTCAAAAGATTTTTACCACGTTTAACAGAATGGGTTCCATATGTTGTAGTTTCAAAGTTGGGTAAAATTTGCAAGTATATGATACTTACGAGTCAGGTTAAGAAATAAACAAAGCATCTAGGATCACCTGAAGCTGCAATTTTTACTAATAAGTACCGATAAGGATCTTTTAGAGGTAAGAGCTAATTTAGATCAACAAATATGAACAAGAGTAGATGAGTCACAAACAAAGTATTTCAGACAGACAGATGTAAGAAACAAATGAAATTTTTGGAGAAAAAAGAGATTTTAGTAAACTTCAGCAGCAAAGTTGCTTGTGGGAAGTCTCTGTCGCTTTTCGATGTAAGCCGTAGGAAACCAACCAGCCCTGCCTTTGCATTCTCCTTCAGCCCAGCCGGTTTCGCTCACCTGAGAACATTCGAAAACGAATCAGTACAAACACTTGAGTTAACACAGAGTTATTTCATCTTGGTGATAATATATGAACCTTCCGGACAACGACGTAATCCCCTTTGTCCAAATCTAGTTCTTTCTCTGATGCAGCGGAAAACGGATGAACCACCTGTCCAGAGAAAACATATGAAGAGTCCTTTTTTCTTTCTCTAAGATATGGAGTGATGATATTTCGAAAGATAATACTTACTTCAGCTAGAAAGTATGATGTCTTTTCTGAGCCGTTCGCTGTTGGAATTGCAGGAGGAGCAGATTCTTTGTGTTGTTTCTCGGTTACCATCTAAGAAAAGCAGAAAGTCCAAAATAAGTGTGAGCTTTGTTTTTAACGAGAACCACACATGAATACGGTTTTATTCATTACTAACCTCAGCTTCAATGTCGCTGAGGATGGCGGCTATTCTTAGATGATAATTCTTCTCGCCTTCGACCTTCAATAGAATAAGCAATAATATGGTAAGAAACAGTAAACAGTGTCAAACACGAAAAATCGATGTGTATATGAAGCATACCATAGCCACAAGCCTCTGAAAAGTGAGTCTATGTTGCTGTGACTCAACAGCAGCCAATGCAGCAGTTGCTTCTTTACCGAGAACCGCCATGTTTGCTTTTAACTCCTGCATCTTAGCTTCCGCTAGTTGAAGCTTTGCCACGTTTTCTGGAATCGGAGCTTCTTTCACACGCGCTTGCCTTCTAGAGACTTCCGTAGCCTGTTTTGCTTTTGGAATTTTAATTCACATTACAATAAAACCAAACATCATCATCGAATTGAGATTTCAAGAATATTACATATGTTTCCGCTTCTTGTCTCATGCGGCTATAACGTTGAGCTAAATGACGAGCATCTTCAAGAGGTGAACCAGCAACCATAGCTCTAAGAGGATCCAACACCTTCAAACATTAACAAAAAAAAGTTCCTTTTGTTATCTTCTATATACACAGTTTTACGCCATACGCTAACGGATAATAAAAAGCCAAACCTGAGAAGCCAAAAGCTTGTTATAGTCTTCTTGTTCTTTCTCTACATGTTTTCGAGCATCACCGTATATAGCTGCAGCTTTCGCTAGTATATTCTCATCAATGTTCTGACTATTTTCAGTTCCATACTTACAACAGTCCTCAGACAACTTTGTTCCTGATATTTCAAAAATCAATTAAAACCCACACAAATGTGTCATAATCAGAGATAATCAACACAAAAACAGATACAAATAAGTACCTGCTTCAATATGTCTAAGCCCGATTGTATTAAACGTCTCTGCAGCTTTAATTATCTCTCTTTGGAACTCCTGAAAGTGACAATAATATTTTAAGCTCATGATGAATCATCTTTAAACCTTATACATTGCAACATCAAGCACAAGACTATTAAGTCAATTTCAGTCTCTAACCTTTGCGGAACGAGTAGACCGATAAAGCTTCTCTAGCTGTTGGTGTCTTTGCATCTCTAGCTCATCAATCACCATTACATCTGAGCTCTCATAACCAGTCCCACTGAATTGCTTGATCACAGCCTACATTTCCCACATAAACCAAACACACATCATCACCAACATTTGCCTAAACAAAACAAACTCTACAATACTAATACACAAATCAAAATTCTTAGGATAAAAAATGAAACTTTATGATAAACCCATAATTATCAGATTCAGAAGGATCCAAAAAGTGAAGAAATTGAGAATGAATTTTTACCAGTTGTTGCTTAGCAACTTGATCTCTGAGCTTACTCGCTTGTCTTCTAAAAGCATCCATTGTTACTCTTCTCCTTCTTGATTTACTCAGAATTGAAACAGAGAAAAACGAAAGAGGAAAGATTTTGGGTTTAGACTAGATAAGAAACTGACAAAACAGATCAGATCTGATTCAGAGACTGTTGTTGTTCTTCTTCTTCGACTCACTCTCTCTGATCCTCAAGAGAAATGAGAAAATCTCACAGAACACACCATTCGAGCTGGATCGGGTCGGGTCTCGGATAATGATCCGAGATTGAATCTGACATTTGATATTGAACCGAAATCCAACCGGTTCAGTTCGGTTAAAATAAGGGTTCGACATTGAATTTTTGGAAGCTATTAGGTTATTCGTTTATTTAGTTTGGTTCGGTTATAATTATTCGGTTAAAAATAAAAAAAATAGACTTATTCGGATTTGAATTCGAATTTTATTCAGTTGTATTATTTGATTTGTTTTATAAGTAATAAGGTTTATCAATGAGTCAAGAATAAAAACGATAACTAAAATCTTATCTCCTTAGTTTTATTATAAATTTCAAACTTTAGTGGTAATCCAATTAGTTATATATAATATAGTATTTTATTATTAATTTATTGATAGTTTGGTTAGTACTACTGGATTTCACAAAATTCAAATAAATTCAAATTTAGGTCAGTTAATCAGTGTTAATAACTTTTTTATTCATTCAGATTAGTTTATTATAAAATTTGGATTCAATTTTGAAAATTTCAGTTTAATTTCAAGAATTTTAGTTTAGTTTGAATAGTTGTTTGTCATATTGAAAAGTATTTGATTCATGGAAGATTGTTTAGTTTTCAAAAAGATTTGCTCAGTATGAATGTTTTGTCTACTGCATGCCATACATGACTTATCAAACTATTTACTTTATAATTATAATTGACTGATTAGTTATTTAAAAAATGTTCACAAGAATGATATTTAAATTAGACTGTACTACTAGTTGACAAAAAAAAAATTAGACTGTACTACTAATTGATAACCAAAAGTATCTGACATGGCCACCTCATAACCACTTGTTTTATGTCCCCACTCTCCCTGCCATTTTGTCCTAACTATTTGATAAATAATCTGAAAAGACAAGCATATGTTTATTTATTTTTATGATAACGATTTATAAATATGTTATTACCATACAACCTTTAGGAACATATCTAACACACTCTTAAATTATTAAAACCAATCACTCAATTTATAAAAATATTCAACAACAAATTAATATTGATACTGAGCCTTTTAGTAATGCAAATCAACAGCCTCAATTGTGGTAATAAATTTGATGAAAACCCTCTAATTAATCTAAATCACGATCATTTGGGGTATATATTTAATATTATTTAGACAATTTTGAAAAAATTATATCTTCAACCTAATATACCAACATGTTTGTAGTTTAGAGAATATGCTTAATCATAATTTACTTTTTGTAGGCAAACTTAGTAAAATTTAGATATTATTTATTTTTAAAAATGTAAATGACAATATCATTTTAATTTTCCCTATTAATCTAGAAGTAAACTAAAAACTCCAAAAACAACTCTATTTTTAAAATAATCAATTGACAAAAAAAACATAAATTATACAAAAAATCATATCTTATCCATTTGGCTTAATTATGTACATGATTTACATAAGACTAAATTAGCAAACGGAACAAACGCGGAAAATAAATATAAACAAACGCGCAAAATTAATCATTTTTGTGACTTTTTGTTACATTATAAAACTTTCCCACTTCTCACCATTTGATTTTCGAAACTTGAAGATTCACAAAATTTTTAATTTAATTTTACAGAGAGAAAGGGAAGAGACAAAGGCACGATCCTCTCCATAGCTAGCTGTACACAAGATCCCCACACAAGAAAAAACCCTAAATCTCCATCCGAATCTCAATCATGCCTCCAGGTTCTAAGAAAAGAAAAGCTGCCAAGAAAAAGCAACAAGAACAAGCTTCTTCCACCACTACTCTCAAATCCAACAACAACCACGATGGTGAATTTTATTACACAACTATTCACTTTTGCTTTTTGTGTGTGTTTGTCTCTCTGTATCTCAATTATTCAGTCACATACAGAACACGTTCATGGGACCTCTCTTGTCTGAATCTGAGTTTTTTCGTCACTATTTAGATTCTTCAAAGTTTGGATTTTTATTGTTGTGCTTATTGATTCCATCAAATGGGTATTTTCCTTACTTCCTTTATATTCGATTTGAGTTTTTAGATTCAAAATTTAGGGATTTTCAAGTTGTAAAATTGTAAATCTTTGGTTTTTTCTCTTCCGGTTCATTTTAGTATTTTCTGTTTTGGTTTTGTTGTCAGATTCATGATTTTGACTGCAATCGTTTGTTTTTTGCTGATTTTTGTTTATCTCTTGCTTTGATTTGATTTATTCTCTTTAAGGTTTGATACTTTGGATTGTAGAATTGACTTGAGTCTATGATAAGTCACTCTTTGTAGTGAAACTTTTGGGATTTCAAGCTCTTTAAATTACAAATCTTTGTTTTTTTTTTTCTGGTTAGATTCATGATTGTGACTGAAATCTATTTTCATTTGCTGATTTTGGTTGATCTGTTTAAGTTTGATTTGGTTGTTAGCTCTTTTTAGTTTGGTTACTATTTTTGTTTCAATCTCTTTAAGGTATTGTAGTCTCTGTAGATTTGACTTGAGTCAGTGATAAGTCATTGTTGTAGTTTGATTGGATTTGTGAATTTGTATGTGTTATAGACTCGAGAAGCCAAGAGGAGAGTGATGTTAGCAAGAAAGCAGGATTCACTGAGGAAGGTGCTGTTAGAATCAAAAAGGAACGGGGAATGGATACTGATGAGCGGATAGAGATTACTGATTCGAGTCATGATCATGACAAGAGTTCAAGCAGTAGCAGCAGTAGTAGTGGTAGCAGCAGCTCAGATGATGATTCCCGGGAAGTCAAGAAGGGAGATGATAATAAGGAGACTGAAGTTGTTACTGTGCCTGATCAACCTGTTCCAATTGCGGGAGATGTGCCGTTTATGGGAGCTACTGCTAATGTGATTGTGGAGAGTACTGGTTTGATGGATTCAGCTACGTCTAGTGATCCCAAATCCGGAGAACATATTGAAGTATCGCATGTTGAGACAGTAATCTCGAAACCAAATGAGGTTACACCAGAAGTTTCTCTTGCAACTGATGAGACTAAGCAAGTGTCTTCAAGTGCAACCGACTCTGAAGTGAAAGAAAACGAGGGAAAAACATCGCCTCTTCCAGAATCCAGCGGTGTTCCTGAAGACAGTAGAGAGTCTCAAGTTGTCATTTCTCATGAGGAAGAAGAGGTGATTATTATTGTTAACCCATTCGATTAATCTTTTTTTCAGCTTATGTTACCAAAATGACTCAAAATCTTTCTCTCAGGCACCCGTTCGACCAGCACATGGAGTTGCCCAAAGAACCTCGTGGTTAAGTTGTTGCGGCTTGTTTGATGTGGCCACAGGATCCAGTAGATAAACTCAGGTGACCCCTGACTCCTTTGATTCTTTCTGCCTCCCTACTTAGAACATTGTTGGATGCTTAAGCTCAACCTTTATGAGCTTCATTAGTCCATGTATGGGATCACCTAAACCTGAAAAATACCGTTTGAAAGCATTTCTTTGATTCTTCCTGCCTACATCAATGGCACTTGAATTGAGCTAAGAATAAGCCTAAATCCTGAAACGTCACATGTCTTGGACTTGTTGATGTGTTTATTGACACTCTTTTGTTCTACTCCATTCCTTTGCAGAAACTGTGTCGCTATAAACTCAGAAGCTGCAGAGGTGTTTATCACAGCCAAGGATTCTCGGTACTCTCTCTAGATTACTTGTGGTGATATACACGAGATTATAGTAACTTTGATAAATGTCTCTTTTTCTTTCAACTGAGGACACCAAATAGTACATTCAGCTTCCAGTAGTTTTATGTTCCTGCTCTCTATATAAGTCCTTACAGGGTTCCTTATAGTTTTTTCGTATTTCGCCTTTCCTTTCCATCTGTATGATTCCTTGTCAATGGTTGATTTTGTGTCTCAGGTTCTGAAACTTTGAGACTGTATTTTGCAAACTTTTTATGATCATGTATAATTATTCCTACTACACATTGCACATTACTATGTTTTATGTGTAATCTTTGATGTTCAGAAGAAAACAAACATATCATTTCACAAACTGTGCAACAACAAAACTCTAGTAAAAAGATTACAATCTCTGGTCCAAAAATTCTAAACTGTGCAACAACCAAACTCTAGTAAAAAGAATGCAATCTCTGGTCTAAGAACAATACTAAACATCCAGAACCAAGCTCTGAATCATCCTTTTGGCTTCTGTGGTGCTTCTTCTTCAAACACAGACTTCCATATATCAACTATGTAAGATATAGTAACCGACCTATTAAACCTGTTATTAACATCAATCCTCCTCATAACCTTTCCTGCAAGCAACTCATCAAACCTCTCTGACTTCGAAAAAGACTCATAATCCGCAGAAACCGATCTATAAACCCGTTGCTTCATCTCTGCTAACTTCAGCTCTATCTTTGTCAACACTTTTTGGCAATGTTCAAGCCAAGAATCCAAATCAGAAAGCTTGACTTTTATACTTTGGTTATCTCTCAGAGCCCAAACAATCTTTCCCAAGAGTTGAATCACATCAATGCTAAGAAAAATGTACTCATCATACCCAAAAAGAGGTTCAGGAAGGTTCATATTATTGCGATAGTCCTTGTTCTCTGTCTCCTTCATCACTATCTCAAAGACTTCCTCGAGCTTTCGGATGATAATACTTGTACGTTTGTCATCTCGATTGACCCCTAATCGCTTTAAACACATCCAGTAATCTTTGATTTTAGTAGCAAGAAGCTCATTAGGTATCAAAAACATATATTCCACCACAAGATACGAAAAATCTGCTCCTAATCTCACAGCTTGTGCTCTCATCTTCTCCTTATCCTCACCTCGTTCTATCAGTTTCTCAATCAAATACCATCGTCTCCTAAACGCGGAACAATCTCGTTTAGTCACAGTACATTCTTGCTCAGTCACTTTCACTGGACTCTTCTTCTTCTTCATCTTCTTTTCCTTCTTTTTATCCGCAACTCCGGTTTCAGCTTCAGGCTCTCCATCGTCGATAAACTCATCAATGTCATCATTATTCACCTCTCTAGCATCTTTATCTCCAAGCATAGTTGATAACATCTCATCCAAATTCTCGAGATTGTTACCATCTTCAACATCTTTAGCATCACCCTTAGAGAGCCATTCTGAAACTTTATCCGCAAGAAACACAACTTCTTCACTTGTTTGATCTTTGATCTCATTTTCGGATCTCAGAATCTTAAGTTCTTGATTAAGCAATTCTAACACATCCAAAGGAGTTAGTGTACTCTTATTCTTGTTCTGCAGAATCGTTGGACTCACTCTATCAACAACATCAGAATCAGAATGGGTTAGGGCTTTTGATACCGTGCAAGAGAAGTTAACTGGATTCTTGCTCAACTCGTGAAAGATTGAAGATTCAGAGCTCAAATTCGTCTGCTTCTTATGCAATATAGTTGGATTATCTTCAATGTCACTGAGAATAGAGGCAAATAGTGAAGATTTATCACCACTCGTCATCTTCTTCTTCTCTGTTTCAACACTTTGTTCTGCTTCTTTGGTTTCTTCAATCGTTGATCTTTCCTCCATCTTCTTACTTCTTCATCAACTAGAGAAAAGAGAAAGCCTTTCACTATGACAAGAAAGGCTCTTTTATACGAAAAAGCCAAGATTTTTCAGGTTGAACAGATTCATTTGGTTATCTGAGTGATTAATTTCAAAATTTTGCATCTTATATAATTAAGTAAACCGTTCTTATTAATCAATCAACGAGGTTGAGACTCTTTTGATACAATTGGAATACATGTTACAGCTTGGATACAAACTTCTTAATCTTGTCCGAAGTATCTTTAGCATGGTCCGGTATAGGTAAACCACAATAGAGTGTAACACGAGATGTTGATACCATTATCTTCTTGTCGTCCTCGATTTTCGATAACCGAACCTCCCAAACCTATAATCACATACAAACTGATCCATTAGCCTCTCAAAGCCTCATCATATATTACATTCAAGCAATCACACACCAACCCCCGGAGTTAGATTTCAATTGATTTATATAGTTTTAGGTCGAGTCTACGATGACTATACTTTATCTATTCGTTAAAAAGCATATATACTATGTTTGGTAAAATGTATGATAACAAAAACACAGTTCCCGACAACTTGGTACACTACCTAAACACTACCTATTCTTCCGCCGGGAATATTGTACATGTCAAACTCAATAGTTTTTAAAATTTTATTTTATTATCTGATAATACATATTATAAATTTTCAAACGCAGAATCTACAAATTGACTAGTAAAACTCGGAAAATCAGGAGTCAAAATCCCACAAATTCTGCCTAACAGAGCTCAAATTTTCACGAGCCAAAATCCATTTTACACCGGAACTAGGAATCAAACTCAAAATCACGATTAAATGGGAAGAGTCAAATCCATCACTAGATATTGTTATTACTATTTTATTTTGTTTACATTTAAAATAATGTCTTAAATAAAATATTATCTAATGGTGAATATGATCATTTAAGCACACTAATTAGTTCTGTTCAAAATGTTATATTTTATAAAACATAATATTATATAAAAAATATCTGAAAACAAAGCATATAATACAAAGAAAATTAAAGAACTATATAAGTCTAAGAAATTGTTTTAAAACGGGGTTGGTCAACTAGATATAAGCAAATACAAAGCATATTAAAAAAAAAAAACTATAAACAAATACAAAGCATGTTTTAAAAAAATAAAACTAAAAACAAATACAAAGCATATAATATTATATGTGACACCACCGATCATGAGTCGGTAGGTACCTAACCTGAATATTTTTTCCGGAGGAGACAGGAGAAGATTCGGCGAAGACAACATCACCAAGAGCAGCAGGACGGAGATGATGAATAGAAAGATGTATTCCGGCGACACGTTTATAACCGGAGGCGATTCCTGCACCAATACTAGCGAGTGCCTCGGCTATGAGAGCTGATATACCACCGTGCAACACTTTAAAAGGTTGACAACATTTGGCTGTTACGACGAGGCGACCGGAGACTTTCGTGGCGGAAATCTCCTCGAAAACGAAGCCTATGGTGTCAAGCGGCGGATCCATGATGAAGTCCGGTGGCTTTGGATCCATTTTTTTAAGATGTGTGATCAAGGTTCTTGTGTATAATTGACTTGTATATATACAATAAGTAGGTAATTTGGATTAGCTTCTGCTTGTGGGCTTCCTTTATCCTAGGCCTAATTCTTCTTAAAGGTCCAATCTATTTCGGCCCAATAAGAATCTACTTACAGAAGAAGATAATTTTAATCATGATCTCTAGCATTTGGACAAAGGTGTGTGTACAAACCATTATGAGTCTAGGCGTTGTAAATTCTATGTGTCTCACATTGGACTCGTACTACGCGAAGAGACTACATTTCTACCATTTAAAAACGTGTAGACTCATTGCTAGGGGTCATTAATCACAATTTTTACTGATGAGGCATGAGTGGGATCATTACAATTCTTGATCTATAGTATTTTCGCATTCTATTGTTCATAATTGGGATGTTGTTACATGACTTTGGAGCGGTAGATGCCGTTGCTCTCCATGATTGCATTAGTTTCTTGGAAAAAGTGTTGGGAGGATCAGATTTTCAATTGGTGGAAAATATTAATCATCGTCTTTAAAGAGGATCAAGTTGAACAAAAGAGAAAGTGAATAAAGAAAAAGCAGATGCGATATGAGCACCAAAATTTAAGGGCAATAAAATAATCAATGTCGGCAGCCTCTTTAGAAAAATGTATCTTCCATCCACTAAAATCATATTTGATCAATGGGATAATGTTAAAAAGTATCCAATTTTCCACGTGATTGTGGGGACTCGGTTGAATCTGTCTCCCACTAACTAACAATCAATGGGACCGGACGCTACTTTTATGTTTTTTAACTGATTTTAGTACCATAGATTTTTACTAATAAGAATTCACTTCCTTTTCAAGTATTCTATATATACATACATACATAAAATGGGTGGAGAAGAGAAAGCATTTTTCAAATTATGAGTTCCATGGGTGAATTTGGTGAGGGAGAAATTGATGGAAAACCATTTTACATATTCACTTTCTTATCCCAAACAGATATTCCAACCTCTTCCTCCTCTTCATCTTCCGGTCAAGTAGCCATTGAATCTGGTGGCGACAAGGACCTCCCTCTTCAACCTCTATTCTTATGTCCTACTTTACGTCTCCGAGCTCATAAGCTAAAACACAAGGAAAATCCAGATTTTAGCTTACTCCCGTTGGATATTTCATCTTACTTCCCCAGCACTAGAAGCGATGATCAACAAATTCAGTATTTGCTCAATTCCAGCAACCATGGTAATATCTGTAAGCTCCCTGTTTCTCCTCTGTTTTGGTGCAACAATAAAGAACCTAACTTTAAAGAATTCCAATGTGGTGCATGCTGTTTATCAGATACTGGCACATACTATTATTTATGTGTCACGTGTGGTAAAATGTTCCACAAAGAATGTGTGGAGTCTCCACTTCTCATCAAAAGCCCTTCCTATTCCTCTCTTCCTATGCAACTTTTCAACATTCCCTTTTCTGTTAGGAGTGTTTGGAGGATATGCATCTGTTGTGACCGTACTATATATACTATGGCTTATCATTTTCCTACCTACAATGTAAGTATGCATCAAGTTTGTGCGATGAAGCCAATACCTACAGTAATAGACCACCCAAAAAGGCATCCCCACCCTCTCTTTTTCTTCCCCAAACAAGCTTCCTTAGCATGCAACGTTTGTGGCCTCATTAAAGAACATATTCCCACATATATCTGTGTCCAGTGTGTCTTGGTAGTCCATCAGGATTGTATCTATTTCCCCAAAGTAATAAGGATATCTCGCCACCACCACCGTATTTCTTTTACTTCCTCTCTTCCATCCGGAACCTGGTCTTGCGGGGTTTGTCGTCAAAAGGTTGACAATGAATGTGGCGCGTACTGTTGCAATAAATGTGAGAATTACTTTGTTCATTCAAGATGCGCAACTCGAAAAGATCTGTGGGACGGGGAAGAACTTGAAGGAGTACCTGAAGAACCGGAGATAGTTGTTGAGCCATTCAAGAGGATAGCTGATGGAATCATACTCCACTTTTCTCATGGTCATCATTTAGAACTCAGTATTTGTGGAGTTTACGACGATGAAAAGTTTTGTCAAGCGTGCATCCTTCCCATTTACGAGGGTTGCTATTATTCATGTATGGATCAGTATGACTTCATCCTTCATGAAGCATGTGCAAATGCTCCTCTCAAGAAGCATCATGCATTGCATTGTCATCCACTTAAAATAAACCTATTCATCAGCGCAAATTTCACCCTGTTAATATAGCTCTAATTGAGCAAAAAGATGAAAATGAGAAATCATTTTACAACGACCAGCTTAGTCTGATCAATACTGATGTTCCCACACATCAAAAAGACATTAATAAGAAATCTGAGAACAATGATCAGCATAGTCTGTTCAATTCAGAAGACTTATGTCAACAAGGTCAGAATATAGTGAAAGCTATAGACCAGGATGAAAACATCCAACCGAAGAACAATGATTTGCCTAGCCAAATCAATTTCGGAAATAGAGATCATTCGAATGATTTAGAGGAACTAATATTCCTAAATCAGCTAAAATGGCATTACTTCTATAATAGAATTATTGAGGAAAGCCTCGGCAGAAAATCCATTATCGGACAAAAATACGAGCTCTGAAAGAGCAGAAATTAAACTCAAAGATCCCGAAANTCCATTATCGGACAAAAATACGAGCTCTGAAAGAGCAGAAATTAAACTCAAAGATCCCGAAAAGGTGATTAGAGTAAAAGGAATATGTTATACTCCGGACAATGCCCGTGAGATAAACAATCAAGTAAAAGAATTACTTGAACTAAAGGTCATTAGACCATCAAAGAGTCCCCACTCTAGCCCGTGTTTCCTCGTTAATAACCATAACGAAGTAAAACGTGGTAAAAAACGGCTTGTAATTAATTACAAAGCCTTAAATGACGCTACTGTAGACGACGGATATTTGTTACCAAACAAAGAATCTATCCTCTCTGCAATACGCGGAAAAAGCCATTTCACAGGCCTAGATTGTAAATCAGGCTTTTGGCAAATCAGGCTAACGGAGAAATCCAAGCCACTAACATCCTTCAGTTGTCCAATGGGCCAATTTGAATGGAATGTAATGCCTTTTGGGCTAAAACAAGCTCCAGGTATCTTTCAAAGATATATGGATACAGTGTTCGAAAAACACAAAGAATACATACGTGTATACGTCGATGACATACTTGTCTTTTCCGAAGACGAAGAAAGTCACTACGGTCACGTAGAAATAGCCTTGCAAGAATGCATAAGGCACGGTATAATTCTCTCTGAGAAGAAAGCCGAAATAAATAAGTCCAAGATTAACTACCTTGGCCTAGAAGTTGAAAGAGGAAGTATTAAATTACAACCTCATATTCTAGAAAAGATCCATAAATTTCCGGATCAAATACCCGATAAAACCACTTTACAAAGGTTTTTGGGATGTCTGACCTATGCTCAATCTTATATACCAAGATTAGCAGAAGTTAGAAAGCCATTACAGGCAAAACTGAAGAAAACAGCCCAATGGGCCTGGACTTCAGAAGACACAGCGTATAAGCGCAAAGTCAAAAATAGGGTCAAAGATCTACCCGCATTACATCTTCCCGATATGGATGAAGATCTAATAATTGAGACTGATGCCTCAAATAGTTACTGGGGAGGAATCCTCAAAAGTAGTAACAAAGAAAAGTTGAAAAACTCTGTGGTTATACTTCTGGAACCTTCAATGGTTCAGAACTTAACTATCATTCCAATGAAAAGGAAATCTTAGCCGTTAAGAATACAATAAAGAAATTTAAAGTATTCCTAGCAAGTCGGCAATTTATAGTCCGTACGGATAACAAGAACTTTACGTATTTTCTACGTACTAATGTTCAAAACGACTATAAACAAGGTCGTTTAGTCCGCTGGCAACAGTGGTTTAACTACTATAAATTCAGGGTGGAGCACATAGAGGGAAGACACAACTCTCTAGCAGACGCACTCACTCGAGAACTAAGTAGCTCAGGCAATCCAGAAGCCAATTAAGAAGATGGAAGCTTTCTACGCCTTCAAAAAGAAGACCGAAGAGCAAGTCGCCGAGATTCTTGCAGGCTTAACAGCCGTAGAAGAATCACTCAAGAAATCCGGCCTCAAAAGGAGCCGCGAAGACGCAGGATCATCTCGATCCACGACAAAACTCCTGACCGCTCAAGACATCTTCACCGGAGCAGGATACTTGGGTCCCCAACGACCCGTCAAAAAGACCCTGATGGACATCAAGCAAGCACGAATGAGCTATGCTACCCGACTCGTCACACCATATGAAGAAGACGAGAGGAAGTTCGTAACTCTTGGAACTATTCCGAGACCAGAACGCATGCCAGGCTTCAAGCCAGTCATCAAGGAAGACCTCCTGTCCCTCACAGAGGACCAATGGTGCGAAGCAGCCAACAAACTCCGAAAGGAGTCATGGGCACAGCTCGAAAGCACAAACATCCTACCCACCGACAGGATGAGTCTGTTATCAGAAACAAAGGCGATCGTACTCCAAGGAGCGGATCCAGCCAAGGTCTACCGTCTATTCGGACTAGGCCTGATTGAAAAGATTCTCCCCGGAGAACAACTGGAGGAGTTATCTCACTTCCCAGAAAAGCTGAAGAAGATCATATCTTCGTACGGCGAAAAGACGAAGACAGCCGGAAAAATC
>OVAP01000086.1:15479-57117 GCA_900406295.1 Aurinia saxatilis | reverse complement strand
AAATTGCTAGTCATTTTCATTGCTTCTTAGTTTGTTTAGTTAATGCTAGTTATTAAGTTTGTTCTGAAACCAAAACACCTTCTTGATTGCTTTAGATTAATAGGAATTTGATGTGCCTATCGAGTTAGTCGATCTCCCAATGTGGATTGATCCTTAAACTATGCTATGACTCCTAAGACAAGTTGTGGATAGCGAAAGGCTTTGAAAGCTAGACACAATTTAGTTCTTTCAGTTGCTCACCCACAATGCAAGCCACAAAGTCTCCATCAGGGAAATATCGACTTCACATCAGTCGAGGCAATAAAGAAACTGGTTTATCCAGCATACGCCATGCTTGTTTGTACAGTATTGCTTGATTAAACATGGAAATATCATGAAAACCAAGTCCTCCCTCTTCCTTGGACAAGCATAATTTTTTCCAGGCCACCCATGATATCTTCTTCCTATTCTCACCACTACTCCACCAGTATTCAGTCATGGCACTAGTTAACTTCTGACACAAGTCTTTCGACAATCTAAAACAAGACATCGCATAGACCGGCAGACCTAAGGCAATTGCCTTGAGTATAATATCCTTCCCTCCGTGAGATAAAGCCTTGGCGAACCAGCCATTTAACCTGGATTTTAGCTTGTCATGGATGAACCGTAACAAGCGACGTTTGGACCCACTAAAAAATTCTGGAAGCCCCGGATATGTCTCTTCACCTCCCTCCTTAACAATCCCCAATGACATTTTAATCTCCTCCTTAATAACTTCATGCACTTGGGCACCAAAAATAATGGAAGACTTGTTGGGTTAATCATCTGTCCCGAGGCATCCCCATATAGTTTCAGACACCGCAATATTTCATTGAACTCAGCCCTAGTTGCTTTGCAGGAAAGCAGACTATCATCGGCGAATAATAAATGGTGTACTGATGGGCCTCCCTGCGCCAGGGGAATACCATGCAGGCGATTAGCAATTTTGGATTGATTAAGGACATTAGCTAGTGCTTCAGCCCCAAGAATGAACATAATAGGAGAAAGGAGATCTCCTTGTCGCAGCCCACGTTCCGGTTTTTAAAAACCATGAGTTTGACCATTAAGAAGCCCTGAATAGGATACCGAGGAAACGCAAGACATTATCCATCAGACCCACACCGGCGAAAAACCAAAGCGCTGTAACAAGTTCTCCACAAAAACTCATTCGACGCGGTCATAAGCCTTAGACATATCCGTTTTAATAGCCATGAATTCCTTGTTCACAAGATGATTGGTACGAAGACCATGTATAAGCTCATGAGCTATAAGGATGTTGTCTATTATCAGTCGGCCAGAGACAAAAGCTCATTGTGTATCTGATATTAAATTAGACAATATAGTTTTAAGTCGGTCACATGAAACTTTTGAGATGATTTTATAATGAACTGAACATAAACTAATTGGCCGTAAATCCTTCATATGTGAAGGTGATGATACCTTAGGAAGAAGGCAAATGTGAGTATGATTCCAGTCAGCTGGGAGAGTTCCAAAGCTGAAGAAATTAGTGACTTCCTGAACAATGCGAGGGCCCACAATGTGCCAATATCTTTTTGTAGAAGGTCGTTGTAAAGCCGTCCGCTCCAGGGGCACTCGAGCCTTTGATACTCATTGCTGCATTTTTAATCTCATCCGAAAAAACCTGCTTTGTCAAGACTGCATTCATATTTTCATCCACACGAGATTCCAAACCCTAGAACAGTTCATCCATACTGCCCGGATTGGAAAATGTGAACATTGTCCTCAAATAATTATTGTTTAAGTTTTTGGTATTATTATATTTTGTAATTTTTTTTTCATATACATACTTTACAATTTATCGGATTACACCCCAATGAAATTTAGGGTTCTACACGATACACCGGTGGTCACTTCCCTGGCTATTGCCTCTCCAACGAGAATTAAAGAAATCTTCTCGCAAACCTTAACTCCCACTATGGGGGATTCGTTACTACCTTTCTCCCTTTGGGAGAGATCCTTTTCCTTCAATATGATAGAATCATCTCATTCTCTTTCTCTTTTATGGAGATCGTCAGTAAAAACTCAAGGCCGATGGCATTACGTGCTCAAGAATGGTTTACCCGCCTTTAATGGTGAAAAACCTATTTATTCTTCGGATCTCACACAGGTTCGAAATGTATTCCGAAGCTATTCTGTCGAGATGTCTTTCGCCTATCATTTTATCATGTTAAATTGGTTTCACTTACGTAGAAGTGTACTTCTCGGCAAAGAGCTACAAACTTCACAGTTCACTTCTCTACCGTAACTTGATTTGATTCTCATATATAGTTAATTGGTCAAAGAAAAAGGAAAAAAAAATAGAAACTCGCTGGTATTATTAATAATAAAAAAAGCAAAATACAACAATTTCAATATGAAAAACAAAACATTTTAGAAAACCGCTTTTTCAACTGTTTTTCATCTTTTCGCCTTGTGAATTCCAATTAGGCGACCCTACAAAAGCATATTATATATAGAAAACTCCTTGAATAAAATGAGACAAAGACAAAGAGAAGTCTCTAATCCTTGTACTTCATCTCGGACATGAGGAACCCGGGCATCTCATAAGAGGCAGAGAACTTCTCGACATCAGCTTTGAGGTCCTCGATCTCCTTGTTGTTCACCAAACCCTTGTTAAAGTCCTTCAACAACTTCCCGTGCTCCTTCTGGATATTCAATGTCAGTGTCACTGCTCGGCTCAAGAACTCTCCTATCTTCTCAAAGTCTTTCTCCACCAATCCTCTCGATGTCATTGCCGGTGTACCTACAAAAACAAATATTTAGAGACATTGAAGATCCGACAGTGAGACTGAATTCCCAGTGTCAAGAACGATGCAATAAATCCAACACTCTTACCGATTCTTACACCTCCAGGTGCAAGAGCACTACTGTCCCCAAATACAGCATTCTTGTTCAAAGTAATGTTGCACAAATCGCAGAGCTTCTCAACCTTGTTACCTGGCAGAACCAGAACCAAATACATCAGGGTTAGTTCCTTATAAGATATGGTCTGAAAGGTATATATTTTGTATCTCTGAAAAAATAGTGACTGACCGGTCAATCCAAGAGGGCGAAGATCCCATAGAACAAGATGGTTCTCAGTTCCACCAGTTACAATACTGTATCCCTTACCCATTAGGTAGTTTGCAAGGGCGACAGCATTGGCCTTGACCTGTTTGGCATAAACCTTGAAACCAGGAGTGTTAGCCTGCTTCAAGGCAACAGCTAGAGCACCGATCTGGTGATTGTGGGGACCACCTTGGAGGGCAGGGAATACAGAAAAGTTGATTTTGTCCTCAAAGTCATAGACTGCACCCTCGGGTTGCCCCTTCTTTGGTGGTTTTGGGCCCTTCCTGTAGAAGATCATACCAGCCCTTGGACCCCTCAAACTCTTGTGGGTCGTGGTTGTCACAACGTCACAGTACTCAAATGGGTTTGCGGCTTCCTGCAACATGAATAGACTCAATCAGTAATGCGGTTAAACGAACTGATAGGTTCTATTATTACACAGGAAACTGAAATGAACTGATATGTTCTATTAAGATTTGTAATTGACTCGGTTCCACAGATCCAGAGATTAATTATAGACCCATAAAAAACGGGTTATCTTCTATGTTAGGCACATGCTTTAAAGAGTTGAGACATAAAACCTAAGAAACAAAAGTTTTTCCTAAAGAGTAAAATGAGATGAAAATTGTTGGGAACAAACTCATTTGATAATACCAAAATTTGAAACACGAATGCAGAGAGAGATATAAGATGTGTAATTGAAATGAAGAAGAAGAATATAGAATATACCTGAGCAGCAACGAGGCCACTGATGTGAGCCATATCGCAGAGCAAAAGAGCTCCAACCTTGTCGGCAATAGCCCTAAACCTGGCGTAATCCCAATCCCTAGGGTAGGCACTACCACCACAGATGAGTAACTTAGGCCTGAAATCCATGGCCTTCTCTTCGAGCTTGTCGTAATCAATGTAACCAGTGGTGAAGTTCACCTTATACGGAAGGCTCTCGAAGTAGATCGAGGTCGCAGAGATCTTCTTCCCGCCGGATGTATAGTATCCGTGCGTAAGATGACCACCTGAAGGCAGATCAAGCCCCATGATACGATCGTGAGGCTGAAGCAAGGCGGTGTATGCAGCGAAGTTCGCCGGAGATCCGGAGTAAGGCTGAACGTTGACGCCCCACGATGCCGAATCCAAATGGAAAGCCTGAAGAGCGCGTGATTGGCAGAGATTCTCGATCTCATCGATGAACTCGTTACCTCCGTAGTAACGGTTACCGGGAATGCCTTCGGAGTATTTGTTGGTGAGGGCACTTCCGAGCGCTTCGATGACGGCGAACGATGTGAAATTCTCCGAGGCGATCAGTTCGATACCACGACATTGACGACGCTTCTCCTTCTCGATGAGATCGTGGATCTCTGGATCAACGGTTACGAGGGGTGTGTTTCCCCATGAAGAGACTGGATCCATCTTTCAAAGAGATTCTGAGATCGAGATCTGAAATGAGATGAGAAGTAGAGCTGAGGCGGTTGGGTTTAAATGCGAACAACTAGTGTGCTTTATTTACGCTTTTGCCCTCCCTCCCTATTTTTGGGGGTTGGTTGGTTAGGTGTGTGTGGTAGGAGAAATGCCAATGTGTTTTCACTATTTTACGCTTTTTACCCTCTCTTACCAAACTACTTTATCATCAGATCAGATTTATACTAAACGCCTCACTGCATCTGAGCTTCTCTTTGCCAACTCTGATTTGTTGCAATTTCTCAAAATCACAAGACTATACAATATACACTGATTGAAGTTGTTGGTAGAAAAATCACAAATGAAAATCGGAAAAAATGTAAAAAAAGCATGAACATTCAAAAAGTGAAAAAAAAAAGCATGAACTTTCTTGTCGACCAAAAAAGGCATGAACTTTCTAGATCGAGCCATATTAAACACGAAGTTTCGTTGACCAGGTTAAATTAGAGACAACGTTAAGTCAACTAAAGGAGAAGTTAACAGACACTGTTTATAAATTGGAGAAATGCCAAATAAATCACCAACTTTCAAATTTAGGCAAAAAAAACATGAACTTTGTCGTATACCAAAAAAAGTATGAACTATTGTTGATTAATTTTTCTTAAGGATGACAGAGCCGATCATGAAACCGATGAAGCTTGGGACGCCGAAGTCTACGATGGTTGCATCGACGATGACGATGCTTTTCTGGGCCAAATTTTTTTCAATTTTTTTAGTATCAAATTTTGTTGATTGGATCAAATCGAACACGTTGTTAAGTCAAGTAACATAAATTAATAGACATATATCCTCCCGTTAACAACACACCTCTGAATATTAGCCAACATCGTGTAGAGTTTTGTAGACAATGCTTCTTCTCATGTCTTGTATTTTACCATGTGTTTTAATCAACATTATATATGTAATTCAAGAATCGGAAAAATCAACGTTTTGATCAAAGAGACTCGAGATTTAGAAAGAAAAAAACCAATTAATTTTTTTCAAGGTAGGTCACGGTTTCAACAGCCTTAACGACCATTATAGTCCCAGTACAAAAAAAATTCTACATGTGTCACATATGTGATTCACAATCTACTAATTGATGTTGACTTCGGAAAAGGGTATCAACTATAGAGCTGGATCCTTGTAGCTGATATCACGAGCTAACTCGCTTATGCTTTTCCTTGTGATTTTTGTACCATTTAAATCGATTTAGATTAATCTCTGTTTGATGGTGGTTATTATTTTCTTAAGAGATTACAAAATATAGCCAAGAATCCTAGCACAAAGACTAAGAGATAAGGCACCATAAGGAACCATCTCCCATTCTGAAAAAACTCTCTTCTTGTTTGCATTTAGCAACATACATATAATCAGTCGCCTAATTATGAATTTAAGGGATTAAAGTCTGTTAATTTCTTTGCTAGTGACTTAACGACGTGTTCAGTTTGGACCAGTCAACGAGTGCCCATAAAAACTAGTCAACAATAGTTCATGCTTTTTTTTTTGCATACGACTAAGTTCATGTTTTTTTGCCTAAATTTGAAAGTTGGTGATTTATTTGGCCTTTTTCCTCAATTTATAAACAGTATCTATTAACTTCTCCGTTAGTTGACTTAACGTCGTGCATAATTTGGCATGGTCAACGAAACTTCGTGTTTAATATGGTCTGATTCAGAAAGTTCATGCTTTTTTTTTCCGACAAGAAAGTTCATGCTTTTTTTGCCACTTCTTGAAAGTTCATGCTTTTTTTTACATTTTTCCCAATGAAAATCTAAAGTTGTTTATCTATGTTTTGTAAATTTTAAAATTGTTAACCCCTGACCAAGAGAAAAATTTAGGCAATATAACTATGGTTTTTCTGTCAGTCCGATGTTATAAGTATTATGTCGCGGGGTTCGTCTTAATTGGTTTCTAATCATTCACAAAGGCGAACTCATATGCGTGTCACAACTCAAAAGAAACCTCTTGGATAAAACTGATCACACTATTATGGGTTTCTAATCATCCATAATGGGTGAGCTCAAGAAAGCATAAAAGCTCACCAAGTTGCATCCAGAAAGATGAGCCGGCTCAAAATAATGGAAGGATCGAGAAGGATTAAAGTATAAGGAAAAGAAGAGAGGATTTAGGAAGTTTAACATTATCTCGAGGTCGGTCAGTTCTAGTATATAAAGAGATCTAGGTTAAACTTGTTAGATCACGGAAAACTCTAACTTTTGTGCTAAGAAAGAGTCTTTATATTGAATCACTTTCATACAATCTAAATAAAGCAATCGCTCAATCTTAGTTCAAAGTTTTTCACTGAAAAAATTTGGATCCCCGAAATGATTACAAAAAAAGTTTTGATTGTGTGAAATTCTGCACACACACCCTACATATTGGTTTTGCAGTACTCCATGTTTTGTGTGAGCAACTATGGTTTTTTTCTTGGGAAGCTGTGTAAGCAACACAAAATATACTCCAAAACACCTACTTAATTCCATCTGCAAGCTCTTTGCATTCATACTCTATTTAGTATCTAAACAATGCAAGAGTGTATGCAAAATGCGAAAAAACTAACACTATAAGCCAAAATGATCGAAATGCACAAATAAACTAAAACACAATAAAACATGGATTTATATGCAACATATGGGGTTGTACTAAAACAAAACGAATGGTAAAAATGCATTAAAAAAATCTAATATTTACTAATATACCAACATTTTTTACTCACTCTTTAAAAAAAAAAAAAAAAAANAAAAAAAAAAAAAAAAAAACATTCAGCTATTGATTTCAAAATCGATTCAAACATGTTTTTTAAGCGACCCACATTAGTTTTTTCAGAAAAAAAATCTTCATCAATCAGATGATCTATATCATTTAGATGATGATGTCATCCCACACAAGGATATGTCAGTTGTTATGCATATTTTCGCATCTTCGTCATCATTGGCAATTTATGTGTTTATTAAATTCTTTAAATATATTTTTGAGAAAAAGAAATTGCAACACATCTTTTCTCTTTCTCCAAATGATTATCAGGTCATATTAACTAATATCCTCTAGTGCTTTATTAGAAGCTTTTAGTTATTTTGTGTTCGGTTTTTTATATATTAGATTTAATATTTTTAAATTTCCAGTAAAGATTTTTCTTATACAATAAACCGAGTTATTGCATATTGTATAAATTAATTGGTTTCAAATGATTTAAATAACAAGGACCATTGAAACGAATTCACATCCTCCGAAAACCTTATTCAGTAACAATGAAAATTATCTTCATATATGAATAGCATATCGCACATATTATTTGGTTTCAAAAAAAATTATTCTCATATCAAACATCCATTTTAATCAAACCCATAGTTCCAAGAATATTCTAGAAGATGAATATATCAAGAATGTGTTTAGATAAAAATAATCAATCAAGCTAACAGATGATTGCAATTAAATCCTCCAAATTTAATTATTAAATAAATTTTTTAATTAGTTAGATTGACTTTTGCATTTATGTTGATTTATTTGATTAATTGTAAATTGAGCCTATATAAGCTCACTTCTCCTTTCATTGTAAGTAGAAGGAGACTACTTGTAGGAACCAGAAAACTAGATTGAAGACAAGTGAATTAAGGAGAAGATATAAACGATAAGTTCTAAAACCGAATTTAAAATAACACAAGGTCGAGATATGATCTCTCTCCTTAATTCATAAAATGTCATGCAGTGTGGCGGTTTCATGATATTTTGAATCCCATGATCAAATTGTGTGAGACTATAATCCTGACACTCAACTATAAAATCTATGAAGTAAGTATCTACGCATACTCTCCAGACTTATTGAGAAAAGAGAGAGAGAGATTGCTTGAGTTTTGTTTCTAAAGTTTTCAGAGAAGGATGTTTGAATGAGTGTAGATAGAGAAGAGAAAAATACTTTGTTTGTATAGCCAAGGGAGAGGGGTGATAGCTTCTCTATCATAAAGACACCGCACAAATTGTGGGCATTAATTCCATGACATAAGTAACGAAGTCGTTGCGATTCTGTATTAAAAGAATTATACGAGCTGTTACAATTTTGTATTTAAAGAGCCGTTATGATTCTGTATTTAAACGAGCCTTTTACGATTTGCATGCATTAAAACCTAAAAGAGGAACGGTTTTTCTGAATTGATTTTGTATTCAGAAACCATGATGGGATTTGACTAAAAATAAGTCGAATGAGCCCATGAGCCGTGTCGAGGAAGCGTGTGCGTCTGTGGCTTAGCCATTATCTTTTAAGGTGAACAGTTTTGAACATTGAAGTGTGTTTCCTCTCTTATATAGCGCATAATTTTTAATAATCTTAGAGATGTGAGACAATGTTAAAACACACACTTAAATTTATGAGTTAAAATAACTCTTATAGCCCAATTGGTTTTCATTCGTCCATTCTCATTCACTAATCAATTGTTTAGCTCATGAAGCTTGGATTCATTTTTTATTTAATTGGTCCAGCTATCCCCCACTTAAATAGAAATGACTCTAAACAAAAGAATATTTTAATATACTCGAAAGACTGCACAACCTAGATTGACTAAACTAGTTTGTCAGACTGTCGAGAGTATAAGCAAAAAAATCATGGTGTATGAGGAGGTAGAGTTTTTCAGCTTTAACCATTCATTGTTAGTAACTGTCGGATTTACTCAGCCAGATGGTGAACATGATGTCTTGAATCATCCAGATTTTTGTGTAAACCTAGACAACAATCATAACTCAGTTTGATTTTCTCATAGAACTTAGTTATCTTTTATGTTCATTGTGGCTGCAAACATGCATGGTATCATGAATGGTTTCAGAGAATATAACCTTCGATTCATTCTCCTGGAAACGACCATTTTCACACTCACTAGGTGATATGTCAATAGAATTTGTGTATGAAGTATCATGTCAAGCTATGGTGAATATCATTAAAATGCTTATCCTTTTATATACATGAAGCAACCTGTATTTCATCTTACATCTTGGGCAATTTCCAATGTTTGTGGGTAGAGTCAGCTTGAAGTTGTCATCCCTTTGAACTTACATGTGGGGTTACCATCAAACTTCCTTTTAAGTTATAGGCACTAAAACCATTCCTTTAGATGATTGAACGAATTGATGTCGTGGCAAATCTTTAGGTGGGGTGGGGGGGTTATTGGCAAATGAATTCTCAAAGACTTTTGAAATTTTGAGATTTCATTGTTATTGGGAGATGGATTGTTGAACACTTAACAAAATCCTTTGTTATTGATTGATGGATTCTTTAATTCTTAATGAAATCCACCGTTATTCAAAACGTTTAATTATTATGAAGTTTGCAATTATAATAAAATCTATTGTTATTGGGACATAAATTCTTTATAATTTTACTCATTAAACATGATTCTGAAAATCTCATAGGTACACATGAGATTCTTATAATTCTTATCATTAAACTTTTTAGAATTCTCCCAACTTTTAAAATTCTCTACAAACTCTATAAAAATTTCTCAACTCTTAAATTTCTCAACACTTAAGATTTATCAATTCTCTACATATCAACTAGATTTTCTGTCGATTTTACGTAATCTACTATGATTACACTATTCCAGCTCAATAACAAGAGTTTGTGGCCCAAGTGGGGACAGCAAGTTGGTAGAACACTGGCTTGGCCCACGGGTTGGATCTGTTGTGGCACAATTCATAATTAGCCAGTCCAAGCTAAGAGTGACCCATATGACTTGACCGAAGGCTCAGTTCAAGTGGTTCCTAAATTAGGAGGACAATGTGTGAGGCTGGATTCACAGAGCATCTATCACCTCCTGCTCTCGACAGTGGTCGGATCACATTTCAACGCAACTTAATTAGGTTCACGATGAACCACCAACTGGCTCTTACCCACCGGGACCACCAACTTTTTTTCTGGTCTAAACGATAATCTTTGTAATACCAAAAGCGAATGAGACAAGAAATATATCAAAAGAGAATTGAGGAGAAAATATAAAATATATCAAAAGCGAATAGAGGAGAAGATATAAACGAAAATCTGTAATACCAAATTTAAAATAATACAGAGTCGAGATATGATCTCTCTCCTTAATTCATAAAATCTCCTGCAATGTGACAGTTTTATAAAATTCTGAATCCCATGATAAAATTGTGTGAGACTATAATATAGTCGGTATTTAACCGCTTTTTGGTATATATTTTTAGTGTTTGTCCTAACGAAACCAAAGAAACCATGTATGAAGCTGGTGATTTAAACCTTTTGTGTTTTAAAGTGTTTTTTGAGAAAACAAGGCTTTTTAAACTCTTAAATAGGTACTTTCCTCCAAAGGGAGCAATCCATCAACACAAGAAGTTCGGGCCCAAATAAAGATGTTGTGCATGTTGGACTGAAGTGAATTTTGAAAACAATCAAGCCACGTGAAGTAGCTGTCACGTGGACTTGGAATCAAGTCATTCGACCTCATAACCAGGGAGAGAAAGTCAAATCATTGAAGAGTTGTTTTCTGAAGTCCAATCATATTAAGGCTCATTCGATCGAATGCCACCCTCTGATCAATTGAATGGAGGAGGATAATCACGAGAAGCTTATGAAACTCTCTCAAGATTTTTAGTTGTTATTCAAGAGCCACGAGAATTGTTGGGAAGATTTAAGAGATATTCTACAACGCGGTTTTGGATATGGTTCGATTGAATTTCTCACATTCGATCAAATCCGAAGGATAAATATAAACTTTTGGATCTTTATCTCTGATTCTACTCCTTTATTCTCTCAACTTCTCTGTCGATATCTGTGCACTATAAATATCAGAGAGCCACGAGCAAAAAAAACACACACTTTCCAAAGCATCCTAGCGAACCAACTCACATGTTTCCATATTTCTTTCGTTCTTAGTTTTTCTTTCGGTTTTCATTTTGCACTTGTTATCAAAGGGAGAAGTTGTTCATCCCATGTCTTTGATTTGGAGAAGTCCTATAAACCATTTCTTTTTAATTTACAATATGGTTGCATTTCAATTATTTTCATGTTTATTATCAACATGTCTGAGTAATTACCTAATTAGGAATAATGTTTGTTAAAAGGAATCATGATTTGATAAATATGCAATAGGGTTTATGGCATGACTAGTTAAGGCTTTTTTTTTCTCTCAGAATAATCATAAGATTAAACCATCGCTAGGCCGAGCCATGTTAAGCGTACAAGAGAGACATGCCTTAATAATATAAGGCCAACATAGCAAAAGAATGTAAAGAAACGACCCTAAAACAGGTGGGGGAAACAAAAGCTAGAAAGAAGAGAGAAAAGTTATGCTATTGTAGGTATAGCGAAGAGGATTGTACATCAAGTTACAGCCTTTTGTTCCGCATCGAAAAACCTTTAAGCCATATTGGTGCTCCATCCACTACATATGATGAAAGTCTGTGGTCGTCAACAACACTTCGAGCTATAAGAGTCGCACCTCTATTGCTCCCTGTATGTTCAAAATCCAAGTTCCACTCCACTTGATTCTTGGTTCTTTCAAGTAATGGTGCGAGAATACCATGGAAAGCAGACTACTCCATTGGCTTATGCAAGGCTTTAATGGTGTCCATTGCAGAGGAAACAAATGTTATGTGCGATTTATGAAGGGATTGCATACTCTCTAAAGCCCATTCTCAAGCTTTGAACTTAGCATCCATGTTGGAAAGCACGTGAGAGAAAGACCGCCTACTGTGAAGTATGACATTTGCTTGAGAGTCCCGGAGTACCCAAGAGCATCCTGATGTAGCACTTCTTTTGTTCCAAGTGTGACCAATATTGCACTTATAATATCCAGGCATAGGTGACTTCCAGCTTGGGACCGGTTCCTCCTACGCACGCTGCACTCTGATTTTAGAAGCTTGTGCCCTGATACATAAAGTTTTACCCTACNTTTTACCATATGTATTTCTAACTGCAAGTGCACAGCAAATATCAGTTATAGTATTTAAGGATCGAATCCACGAAGACCGAATAACTAAACAAACTAATTTATATAAATTCTAATTTAAAGCAAGAATAGTGGTTTTGAGTTCTTACTAACTAACGCAGACAATATGTAATTTTAAGGAGTTTAAATCAATTAAAACAAATGCTAGGTTTTGGGAACTTCGACTAAGAATCAATTCTGAATCTAAATACGGACAGTGTCGAGCGACACTGATGAGGTGTCGATCGACACCCTACGGATAAAATCTATGAAAACCTTAACTCTAGAACATGAACAATTCTATCACCAAAATCCAACTCTCACTGAGATTTACTAACTTAATTTAAATCCTAGAAAGACCAACTCTCGCTGAGAAATCCTAAGGAATTCAAATTAGCATTATCAAACATATTCAATTTGTTCACTAATTATTCTAAACCAAATCTCTTTGAGAAAAGATAGCTAGCTCTCTTAAGATTGATTCCAGCAATTTATTAGCACTCTCATGCATAATAAATTCCCTATAAACTAAACTATAGATGGCCAACCTAAAGTCTAACATTAAGAACAATTTAAATCAATGGTACATAACTTAAGCTATGATTAACCGAAATTCATCATAGTTTAAAAACCCTAAACCTAACTAATGAACTACTCAGACATAGCTAAGTAATTCATCATGCAATAATTGAATGAAAGCAATAAACTGAATCAATAAAAAGGGTTTAAGAAATCTTCTCCTAAAACTCTCTCCAAAGTAGAATAAAGCATTCTATATGCCTAAACAATGGCTGTAGAAAAGTATATATAAGGTTCAGGACAAATTTTAGGTTTAGGGAATTAACAAAAAAAATTTAGGAAAAATCTTGGTCTTGAGATTTATGGGAAAGTGGCTCATTCTCCGTAGGGTGTCGATCGACACCAAGGTGGTGTCAATCGACTGGTGTCGATCGACACCTCCTCTGTTTCTTGCCATTTTTCTGCGTTTCCTTATTTTGTCTCCTCAAGCTCCATTTTGCTCCATAATTCTTCTAGATCATTCCCAAGCTCCAAAACTCGTACTTGCACCTAAAACGACTCTTTTGGACTCTAATAATAATAATATAGACTCTAAAATATAAACAAATATGTTTATTATCATACAAATCGGTAAAATATGAGATATATCATGCCCCAATCCATTGTCTCGCGTCCTCTATAGCTTTGGAAACAACCTCCTCTGCAGTAAAGGTGTTACCTTCAAACAGTGCTTTGTTCCTATTCTTCCATAATAACCAGATTATCCAAGGGGGAACAAGTCGAAGTTCCTCTTCAACTGCATCTCGTTCACAGAAAGCGAAAATGTGTTTCATGTTCTCAAAAACAGAGGAGAAAAACCCGTTCTGTGGAAGTGGAATGTTTGCACAAGCCCAGACTTGACGAGCCATGGGGCATTCGAATAATATGTGATTTACTGTCTCGACCTCACAAGAACAGACCCAACAGCCATCCTGCATTTTCATTCGACGAGTTTTTATTCTTTCAGCAACAGCAAGAGCTCCATGTAAGATTTTCCACATAAAAAGTTGTATCTTAAGAACCGTTTTTTATGACACAGCCTTGAAAAGCGGATTCAGGGATGGCTTTGCTTCTGCTAGCTGAAAGAACTCTCTTTTCACATCTCTATGTTGAAGATCATACCCAGTCCTAACCGTGTAGCTTCCATGATTTGTTCCTGCCCAGACGAAGAAGTCCTTTTTTAACACTGCTGGCCGTTGAACCCTTATATGATTGCATTCATCTTTAGGGAATATGGTGGATAATTTAATGAAGTTCCAATCGCATGTGTCAAAATCAATTAGCTCTGAGACTTTCATATTAATATTCATGATCCCGTTTAAACTAAAAGCCGGTCTGTCCACACCATCTTGGATCCAGTGATCTCTCCAAACTAGGATGTCATCTCCATTCGCAATCATTCGCCTTAAACCTTTAATAAGTAGCTCCCTTCCATAAATCAGACTTTTCCAAGCGTAAGAGGCTTGTTTTCCTCTTAAATATTTTGGCAGAGTCAGCCGGTCAGCTCATCCCAATGAATTTTTTGCGTAAACTCTTCATCACTCCACTAAAATTCCATCACTACACTCGTTCAATTTTTGCAAAGTGTAATCGGGAGTCTAAAGCAAGTCATCACGAAAATAGGCATGGCCAATGCTATCGATTTTAATAGGATTTCTTTACCACCTTGTGATAACTTTCTTGCATACCATCCTGTCATATTAGCTAATACCTTATCTTTGATGAAGCCAAATAATTTCTGCTTGGACCCATGTAAACTTTCCGGTAAACCGAAGTATTTACCCTTTCCACCTTCTTGTATGATCCCCATAAACTGTTTTATTTCAAGTTTGATCTCCTCAAAAACTTGTGCTCCAAACCTAATTACTGATTTCTCAAAATTTATCACTTGACCAGATACCTTGCCATAAACATCCAAGCAATGAAACAGCTCTCGACATTGAGTGATCTCAGCCCGGCATATGAACAGAGAATCGTCGGCAAAAACCAGGTTGGTAATGGCCGGACCAGAAGGATGAAATTGAATGCCATTGAGTTGCCCTTCTCTTTCAGCTCGCTGCACTAAATGTATAAGAGCCTCTGTGCACAACACAAATAGGAAAGGAAACATAGGATCTCCTTGTCGCAAACCACGTTCAGGTTTGATCAAGCCATATGGTTGGCCATTCACTAGTACCGAAAAAGAGACAGATCGAATACATGCCATAGTCCATTTGATCCATTTCTCACAAAAGCCAAGAGCTCGCAATAAATCCTCTAAAAACTACCATTCGACGTAGGCTTTTGACATGTCGGTATTGATCACCATAAAATTCTCCGAAATTGATTCATGTGTTTTTAAGGCATGAACCATCTCATGAGCGATCAATATGTTGTCAGAAATAAGACGGGTGGCTACAAAGGCTGATTGTGTCGGTGAAACAATCTCTGGTAAAAAGAGCTTGAGACGGTTCACCATGACCTTCGAAATGATTTTATATAGCATCGAGCATAGGCTGATGGGCCGTAGCTCCGACATCATTGTTGGCTTTAAAACCTTCGGAATAAGTAAGATGAAGGTATGATTCCAGTCTTTCGGCATCTCCCCTGTTTCAAAGAAGCTCACTACATCCAGATGAACTTGTTGTTTAACAATGTCCCAGTATTTCCGGAAGAAAAACCTCGTTAAGCCATGGCGCACTATCAATACTGATAGAAGACACGACAATTTTTATTTCTTCCAATGTAATCTCCTTTGTTAAAGCCTCATTCGTACTTGTTGTGACTTTCGGAGGCATACCACGAAACAGCTCCGCCAATTGAACAGGTTGAGAAGATGTAAAGAGCTTTGAAAAGTAAGCAGGGGCTACTTCACTTTTCCCTTGGTCCGTCATCTGCTCCACACCCTTCTCATCTATTAAACATTTAAGTGAGTTGCGAGCCCTTGTAGACTTCACGGAACCTTGGAAAAAAGGAGTGTTCTTGTCTCCCTCATGCAGCCGTTTATTCATGCTTTTTTTCTCCAGAACAGTTGTCGAAAAGCATCGGTGATCTTCTCCTTTAAGCGAGATATACGGGTCCAACAAATATCCGACTTTTCCTCCTCTGCTTCTAACTCTTCCAGTAAATTACGAAGCCGTTGCTCCGAATTAGAGACCTTTAGCTTTTTCCATTTACTAAACTGACATCTACAGTTAACCATACGACTCATGGAAGTAGAAAGACCACCTTCATTTACATAATTCCAAGCTTTATCAACTTCTTTTGAAAATTTAGGGTCCTCGGCCAGCCTTTTGTCAAACCGGAAGTGTCCACGAAAAGGCATGTGTTCTCCTGTAAACTTTACTAACACCGATCGATGGTCTGAACCCAGCCTCTCTAGAAACCATTGGTGCGCATTAGGAAATAAAGATAACCACGCAGGGTTACTAAAACAACGATCAAGTCTGCATTTAATTGTTCGTTTATTCCGAGTCCCGCACCATGTAAACTTATCCCCTGAGCTGCCGAGCTCAATCATATCACAACTTTCAATACAATTGTTGAAACCTCTGAAAGTGTAAGGTTGTCGAACCGGACCTCCAAGTTTTTCCTCAGGTGATAAGAGATCATTGAAGTCACCTATCAAACACCAAGGATCACTCCTCTTAACTCCTATTCTCGACAACGTTTCCCACAAAACCATTCTTGCTTTCGCCACATGGTGGTCATACACGCAAGAAACAAACCAGAACCGAGTACCTTGAGTAACACGCAAATCAAGTAGGTTTTTATCTTTGTAAAGAAACTGAATATCCAGATGTCTCCTCCAAAAGATCGTAAGACCCCCAGTAAGTCCTGCTGGCTCCATTGTTGCAAAAGCATCGTAACCCGAACCGTCATACAAATCTATAAGAACGTCAACTGTGTTTTTCGTCTCCATTAGGAATAAGATATCAGGAGAATGTTTTTTACACATTTCCCTGACGCGGTCCTTTGTCAAGCGATTCCCAACCCCTTGACAATTCCAACTCAATATACCTATTGTATCGCCGGCGGGTCTTCCGGATCCACCCTTGATTGATCTCGTTTAGCACACTTGGCCAAGTTCACACCAACTTCTTCAGACTTTCTCTTCGCTGCCTTCCCTACCACAACTTTACCCGCCGCTTTATATTCTTTAGAAACAGACTTTTTATTATTTGCTCGTGGCTTACGAGCCCATACTCCAGTTTGTTTCGAACCCCTCGAGTTAGAACCACTGGTACCTGCTACACCCATAGTGAAGCCAAATTGGTTTTCACCCCACGGTAAACCCGTAACTTGTTGCTCATAGGCATGAAGAATTTCTTGTTTTCTAGTAAACAAACTGGCTTGCAGAGCCGCTTCAAAGGCAAGATCATCCACATTTTTAGGCACCATAGCTACAACTAATAATTTGTTGTTGCCATACGAGGGTTTAATATAAACATGTCCTTCACCATCATTATTTAGCACCATCTTCATCTTATAGTGTGACGCTGAAATAGGGGCATGGCTCACCTGTTTGCCCTTCGAGTAATCAACCTTTGGAGAAGATAGTAAGTCTGCCACCTGGTTCTTCACTCTCCATTTACGGAGAAGCCTCTCTGATTCATCTCCAGCAAGAATGTACCTTCTCATCTCGTCCAGGAATTCCTTAGCTATTCTTGGTTGGCATGTGCACATGTCAATGCTCGCTTGCTCATTCGTAAGCACATCAAATAAGGGGTCATCCCTCTCTAGCTGGATCTGTTTAGAACGTGGTGAAGGAGGTACCATGTTTGTAAACAATGGACACATTGATTTTTCGTGGGTCAAATGCTGACAACCGTGACATCTTTTTTTTACCTTCTCGTACTCAAAAGTCACTATCTCCGTGCGGCCATTAGGTAAGAGCACCTCTCTCTCAAGCATCAAGGGATTGTCGACATCAAAAAGCAGACGGACCCTGACAAAAGTACGGCTGCTGCTTCTCACCTCATCCATCTCTACCACAATCACTTCTCCGATATCTTTGCATAATTCTTCCACCGTTTCTTTCTTGTAGTAATCCATAGGAATGTTACGAACCTTAATCCACATAGGAAGGATATGAAGGAAGTCATCAGGCGGATCTGGATCCCATTTTTCCAATGTAACACACTAGTCATCAGTCGTCCACACCCCTCTTCTGAAGATGTCGTCTAAATCCTCCCAGGATCGGAACTGAAACAGAAACCGATCTTCTGTCAGTGCAATCCCGTGCACTCGATTCACCATACCCCACCTCCTAAGAAGATCCCATATTGCGCTAGACATTCGCTGGCAAGCAGGGTTAAGCAGTCTTCCCACAAGACTGGTGCGATTATTCTCATGCGATGCAAACTCCGGTCTATTTGGTAAAACCAAAGGACCTTTGTTTTCAGAGATCGACATAGCCTCCATAACACTCTCCAGTGGCTCAGCCATGAGGAAAAGATAGGATTGTAAAGAAGAAAAGCCTAAATCTTAGACAACCTTGAAGGCGGCTGCTAAGAATAGAGAAAGAACCCTAAGGGGATCGATGAGAACCCTCAAGAAACCTAGGGAAACAAGAATATTGAGGAAGAAATTAAGCAAAAAAGCTCTATTTCTGAGGAAAGTTTCCAAAATCCGAAAGATATAATGTATATCTTCAAAGATGCGTTCAAATTCAAAAGAGTTGAAAGACTCTTTTTCATTCAGAGGTGTATATGCCCAAAAGAGGGAGGTGCATACTCATTAGTTCTTTTGATGATGGTGTATGAGAAAAGTTTATTGAATTGAAAACTCGTGACCAGCATGTTTTTGGTCCAACTAGTTAAATCTTACTTTCTTATTAATGAACTTAATTAGATCTAGTATTAATTGCGGGTAAGACAACATTAGAGTATGAAAACTGATTTTGAAAGCTCTCGTGTCCACTCGCGGAGGAGAATTGATTTTTACACCGAAGGACTAGATTAGAGACCGAAGGGGTGAAATAATATTTTATATTAACTTGAAACTCGCTAATCTAGATCGGCTAAGCCTAACAAAGGATAGTCGAAAAACAGTGGTTTTAAACTATATAGTCTTTCTAGAAGATTTGCATAAACTACTACCCTGAATAATTCAAACTGTGATCCGTGCAGCATTACTGCCTTCCTAACTTTTTAGTTTATTGAGTTTTTTACTTACATTTTATTTTGTTTTTCAGATCACATGCGATTCAATTCAGCCGATTACTACTGTGTTCTATTAACGTCTCCTTATTCAATTGATTGCTTATGCATTCGATCGAATTTTTCTCTCGTAACCATATTTTGCTGCTTAGCTTGAGTGAATCAAATTTTTTATTGTATGCATTTTTCTCTCTATGGATTTGACTCCTAAGTACTATTGTGAATGCTTGTGCGCTTGCAGAAAACTATTTCTCCACTAAACTATAAGCGCAACACTCGCCAATAAAATTTACAAACTAAGTATCTACGCTATACTCTCGAGGTTTATTGAGAAAAGAGATAGAGATCGCTGGAGTTTTCTTTTTGAAGCTTTCAAAGAAGAATGATTGAATAAGTGTAGAATGAGAAGATAACATGCTTATTTGTATAGCCAAGGGAGCAGTGGCAGACCCAAATATTTTTTAACCTAGGTCAAAGTAAAATTAAAACCATGACATCGTCAAAGTGGCACTACAAAAAATGTTGTTTTTGTGACAAAAAATTGAGACGGATATTATTAGTCACAAATTTATGACATTCTAGAGACAATATTGTGACTACAAATTTATGTCATAAATCTGCATCTTTTTCGTCACAATATTGTGACGGACTAAATCGTAACTAACATATGTGGCAATTAGTGACTAAATTAAGACAAAACAAGTAATCGTAACAACTGTGACGATAACTGTAACTATAATTATAAGTATTAAACGTCTACGAATTTGTTATGAAATTTTGAGTAGCTTTATATAATTATACAGTGACTGGGTATTAGTCTGTTTTTCGACATATTAATGTTACATGCAAAATTGGTAATAATATATATAAACTGTACATATGAAGTATATAGACCTAACCCCTAAACCCTAATCTTTAACCCATAACCCTAAACCCTAAACGTTATACTATATACCGTTAACTCTAACCCCTAAATTCCTAATCATAAATTCTTAAACATATACTCTAAAATTGCAATCAAACATTCATTTATCCTTAAAAACCAAAAGCATATATCAAAGTTTATATGTATTGTGATAACCTAATCATCAAAGACTCATAGTTTCTCCAAACCCTAAAAGTTAAACTATAAATCCTAATTCTTAACCACTAAACTCGAATCCATATAGAATCATTGTTTTGGGTATCACAATACATTAACGCGTTTAAATGTTTCAAACATTAATTTTTTTTTTTTAAATGTTTTTCAATTAATATAAGAAAATACAATAACAAAATAAAATAAAATTAGAAAAAAGTACATACTAAGAATGAATAGTTACGGAGTCTTTCATTTAGAGTTTATGATATTATTATACATACAAACTTTTTTATATTGGATCTTGGAATTTTAGAGTTGTTAATTTTGGTTTCAAGATTTTAAAATTACATTTATAATTTGGTCCAAATATATTAAAATTTTCAAACTGAACTAATTATTTCAAAAGATTTAGATTTTTGTTTTTTCAATAAATTTTAAAATTTAATTGAAGTATATTCACAAATATTATAAAATAGTAGCTAAATAATCAAAATTCAAAGTAATCAATCTCTAACATAGGAGATAATAACTGCATACAGTTGGATCAAAATAATCAAGGATCCTTATCCATCAGAATTGCCACATCATCGATCCGTGGCAAATACTCTTATGAATTCTGAACCATCCGATACAAATAATCAAAGGTCAAGAATGCTCTAGGCATTATTCTCTCTGTTCTTTTTCTCTAATTATTCCCATTTCTTAACCAAATCTCATCTTTATCAAACCGATGAACACAACTCCATCTCTCATCTTTATCTAACGATGAACATATCTCATCTTCCCCGTTCACATAACCACCACCTCTCAACGAATAATAAATCTTCCCCAACTCCACCTTCAAATCTCTAGACCATGGTTCCGTGAAAAGGAGTTACAAAATTGAAACAATATGATAGTTGTAAAATATGACGATTTGTTACTTTTTTTGTTGTTGAAAATAACTACATTTTTTTACCATTCTGGCTCGCCACTAATTGTGATGAAATGGTTACGAGATTCAATTGTCCCAATTGTTGTGACAGTTACTACTAAGCAAATAGACATGCCTCACACCAACCAAAAAATGATCTTAGCCTAATAAGATAACCATTTGACATAGAGAAACTTTAATATATTTAAAGAGCCATTGAACACACATTTTGGTAAACAAAAAATGGTTTTGAGTAACTAAGTTGATATACGCTTTGGGTTCTCCATTATACATTAAAAAAAATTCTGACTTCTCTCTTACCTTTAGAGAGAGAGACCAATCGCCTAGCCTCCGTTCTCCGGCCGGTGTCCGGTGGTCTACGATCGCTGACACCGGTCGGATCTTCTTTCTCTTGCTTTATTTCGGTTTGTTTTGTGCGGCTATCTCTCGGATTGGGTAGATCGGGATCTAGGATTGTCGATGGAATTGAATTAAACTCAAATTTGGCTCGATCTGTTGATCTTCGCCCTAGATCTGCTTTTAAATCTCTAATTCACTGATTTTCCTCGGGTTTGAGGTTACTACGGGCTTCTGGTCCGGTGATTCCACCATTTTGTCTTCCATTTTCTACTTCCCGTTTGATACTCTTTCCGACTTACCCCTTTGTTTGCATGTTTACTTGCTATTGGGGACTCCTTAAACTTTTCCGATTACGATTTGCTGACCTTTTGAAATAGGCTTTTGTCCAAGACTTTCTTTGGAGTCGGTTTAGGTGATAAACTCTTCAGTTTTGCAGGGTTCTTCTTTATAATAAAGATCCGTTCGGGTGGTTCCTCCTTAGTGGATTCTTCTGTTTGAGGAAGCAGTAAAAAGAGGAATTACTTATAGCTGTTGGCGGCTCGAAGTCATGCATGTCTCTTGAACTACCTAACTATCCCGAATCTCCCTTGTCCTTGGCAAAACGAGTTGCTTTATCCATAATCTTGTTTGTGGTGGACCGAGTGTGAAGTCTTTTATCTTAGTTTGACTTGAATTTCAACTGTTCAGGCTTTTGTAATTGCTTTTTGTTTATTGTAGTACCTATAGTTTGTGTACTACTATACAATTGTAGGGTGGGTCGTGCATGTACTCTAGTTTTGGTCCTCGGGACCATCTCGTTGTGTCTCCGGCTTTGTACTTCGTTGTGTTTAATATTATCATATTTCGGGTGGAAAAAAAAGTTGCTATGCGATTTTCTATGATGTCTAGGTTTTATTTTTGTAAAAAAAATTAATATTAATTAGGGAAAAAGAAAAAAAAATAGCATAATTAATACCAAATGAGAGTAGTTGGTTTTGTATTTCTGTGAGTTGGTGAGGGTCAGATTCGTCAGTTTCGCTTATGTGGTCCTTAAATTGTGTCTTAGTGGTAGTAGCAGTGACAGATCTGAAGTCAACATGTGATGTGATGAAAATTTTCAAAAAAATTGCGAATTAGAATTGTAGAAAAGTATCTGAAGAGTCATATAAAGTTAGAAAACTGGTTCCCCAAATTAAGTGTTATATCTCCTACACTTATCTAGCTTGGGAAATCTAACTTTTTTTTATCACCACTTTGTAGTTTTAACGATATGTTCATGAAAGAGGAATACTGAAAAAAGTAGAATATTTGGATAATCACGTTTTGAAGAATTTTACATGTGGTAGATGAGGACTTCTATCACTGGTGTACTTTCACCAACCTCCGAATTAGACCTGCATAATTGGAATTCCACCCAGTTACATTAAAAAACGAAAAGTGTATCTTTATATATTTTATCCTGATAGAAAACAATTTCATAGTCATAAAAAATGGGATATTGTTATTCCTTAACTTATATACTAACTCATATTGTGGTGTCGACATGATGACATGCACTTGTAGGACGGGGAAACTATTAAAAAAATCAGACACATTGGACTCTTAGTAATGTTATTGTGAAACTTGTAGTTATAAATTTTTTGACTTTTTCCGAGCAAAAAAAAAGTTTTACAACAAACTGTATATTTAATCGCTTCGGTTGTGGTTATGGATATAGAAGTTTACGGATGTGGGTGATTTATGGTTTCAAACGTTATTAAAAAATTTATATGATTAGTATAGCGATTCAAAACTGGTAAATTTACAGAATATTTATGACGGGTTAACAGTAGATATAATAGAGATTGAGTATAAATTTTAACAATAAAAATTATATAATTGTAAGAAAATTACAAATAATTCTAATTAATAAATATTTTAAATATAAAATCTCTAGTTTAATATTATTAATTATAAAGACCACAAATAAACCACTAAATAATTATCAAAAACCACATAAATCCATGCTTATCAATTTATGCATTGGGTGCATTACCAAAAACTGAGTTAAGTAACGTGACAAATGAAAAAAATTATTCCGAAGGATGTGATAGTGGTTTGACATAAATTAATCGATATACATATTTATAATATAAAAATAACAAATTAAATATATCCTTGTTATTATTATTATGACGGCATATCATCATTTTCTTAAAAAGTATAATATGTATTTTGTTATGTTTATTATAACCATGCTTTACAAAAATATTTATATATATTATAACACCGTTAATAAAAAAAATTAAAATCATAAAACAAACTAATTAAGTACTTCAAACATGTTTTGAAAAATTATTTATCAAACATAAATTATGTATATAGAAATTATAATTATAAATACATTTTAGTTTAATTAAAATTATATGCCAAATATATAATAATATGAATATTTAATACATGATAACTACACTTTGTTTTGAATTTTTTTAATATATTTTTCTTAATATTTGAAAGATAAATTAAAACAAATATTAGCCCGCAACTGCAAACACTCGAGGAAGGAACTTTTGGGTTTGAAGGATTTTAAGCGGTTAAAAACGGTAGAGAGTAGTATTTATGTTTGTTGTCAACCGCCAACAACGGCTACCACCCGCAAATGCAGCGTTTGCGGGTGATAACATGTGAACCATTCATCACCTTCGAAAGGTTCTGGAACACAAACTTGAGAAAATTTTATTAATAAAAAACTCGTCCCGTGCTAGACGCCTAACATCTCGGGCTAAGCTATCGGCTATGTGGTTCTGCGATCTTGGAACATGAGCAATTGCAAATGATGCAAATTGGGTCTTCAACCTCTCGAATTCTTCCAGACAAACAGAAAAATGCCGACCATAGAATCATCGTGGTCGCTAATTGTACTAAATTTGTATAATCCGTAAGGAATATAAAAGTAATGTTGATCTAACATGCATGTCGTTACCCATATGAGAACATCAAACTCGGCATGTAAGGGGCATAGGCTTCGTCGTAGACTTTGCGCACCATCATCTCATCACTACCCACCATACCTTGAGTACGTACCCAACCTATTCCGGAGAAGCAGTCAGAAATCAACCATGAATCATCCATAAAACATGTAGTGACTGAAGATGACATGGAACCCATTAGGGGAACCGTAACCTTATCATCCTCGCTACCCTCTTGCACTCTAGCCCAAGCAACCGCCTCGTCTTCCGCCATTTGCTACACATACTGGGGAGACCGATCACATTATTAAAGACTTTGTTTCGTGCCTTCCAAATACACCATAAAATTCAAGGATAATGATATGGACATCGAACCGAGCAACGACAAAGAAAGCATACCGGCGGTTAAGGATGGTCCCATTACTCATTCTAAAGTAAGGAGGCTCAAATAAGGGTTCAACATAGCAGTAGAGACCCTCTTAAATTCAATGGACTTGAAAGATCCCATCTGGAACGAGCCACATGAGCACAACATGCAAGAACACCTCAATGCACCCGATTTGGATATTATGGAGGATTTTGCACGCTTGAGTCTCAAAGAAACTCAACCATAAGAAAAACAAGGTATGAGTGTTTACTGGACAGGAAATGGAGCTAAGAACACAAAGATTCAAGCCAAAGAAATTCCAGGACTTCAAGATATCACCATTGCAAGCCAATTGAACAATAGCGAGCAAACAGATCAAGAAAAGGACTTTGAAGACCTTCAACAAGAAGCACTTGAGGAACTCAAAAAGTGAAGCTTCAAGAGATTTCAAGAGGAAGGACTCATCAATAAACACACGCATAATGGATCAACAACAACATCTACAACAACATATGCGTTAGCTACCAAACCACATCACCCGAGCCAAAACCAGGTATTTTCAATTTATACAATTTGTGCAGGTACAATGGCGTGTCACAGTGGTTCTTAAGGTCATCCCTAGACCATGGTTCGAGTCCTTATTGAGTCACAAACTATAATTTTCGTTTTTTTTTGTTTTATCGAAACTTTCCTTATTTGGAGTCTGTTGCACGTAGTGTAGTTTTTCTTTTAAACGTCTGTTGTTTTGAGTCCTTTATTTTTGTGTCAACCTAATAAGCTGAAGAACCCTTATATAAGGTTTCCCTGCAGCCTTGTAAAGTTTCAACAATTTTTATCATTACAGAACGCAATTTTTCTCTCAAGCAATTGTCTTGAACTTTGCTCTGTTTCTTCGTGTGTGATTCACCTAGAACTGAGTGTGTGCAGTATCAGAGGCCCTTCCATCATCTTTGTGGTGCCCTTCGATCCATCAGCTCCTCCATTCAACGAGCCAACAAGGAAGAGCGTTATAGCCAACTTGTTTGCTTCCATATCGATTCAAGTGTCGTGCAAGCGAGCCTTGTCTTATCACATTCATCCACTGATCTGAACGAGAGAGCGTGAATCTAGGATTTCATGAGGTCTCCGACGCTGCAGATTGCCCCATTACTAGCACTGACATCACATAGGAGCTTCTCGTTGAGATCGTCAACATCAACCACCGTGGACGTGCCGTAAGCCCACCAGGAAACTTAGAAGACCCCAGATCCGATCCCGTCCTCAAAGATTTGGATCCGGGGAACTTGAGAACCAATGAACTCATAGTAAAAGCATAATGTAATGCGTTTTTGACACATTCTAACCATTGTTTTCTTAGTATTTTTCGAGTATTTTGAGTCTTTTCAGGTCTAGGTCATGCAATAATGGAGCATGGGCTTAAGGAACATGGATAGGAGGCAAACGAGCAAGAAACAAATGAAAACAAAGCATGGAATGAAGAAAGAGGAGCCAAAACGATCGTTCTACCATAGAACGAACATGCTACCAACTCGCCAAATAAGAGAACGATCGTTCTACATCAAAATGATTGTTTTACACTGCAGAACGATCGTTCCACCACTGAATAATCGTTTTGTTCCTCCCGATTGGAAAAAATGGCAAGTTCAATCAACGCGGATTATACACCTATAAAATCAGCTCTTCTTCATTCAAGACGAACTCTAGCTTATTTTGACATCCTATGAGCCTTCTTTACATTAACAAACTCTTGTTTTTCATTTCTTTTAATTTTGCGTGTTTCTTTGAAGATTTGGATTGAAGTTTGTCGTTCATCCAATCATCCTTTGTCACTTTCATTTGTGGAAAAGTTTCTCTAAACCTTATTCTTGTTTTATTCATTTCAATACAATCATATTCAGTTACGATCATTTTTCTGCTTATGTCTTTGTGTTCTTCGATGATGTGTAAGTAGATCCATAGTTAGATCTAGGGATTTCTATGGATTTGTTATTCATTTAACTAGATGCAAATAGGTTAGATCTTTTGAATTCTCCTTCTAGTGAGGCTTTAATGCCAGAAGTAGCTTGATCACTTAATCTTTGTTCATAAGTTAATCTATGCATCAAAAGTGCAATAGATGGATAACTCACTAGAAGAGCAAATTGTCTTTCACCAACGAAAGTTAATGCTAAAAAAGTTTGAGAAGTTATCAAACCTTATCTTAATGATTTCCTACAATCTCTAGGTTCAAACAATAATTATATATCTAGGTTGATAAGAAAAGTGATTGATGCCACGAAAGTGGATCAATTCTAGAATTATGTTTGAGTTGAGGATGGATTTAAATAAAAATATGTATAGTCGTCTAGTAATTGTCTGCATATCATGTTATTTCCCTAGATCTAGTGCTTTTTATATTATTGAATTAAACCCCCTTAGAAAAATTAGAATACAACCCTCTATATGATTGCAGAATTTAGATATCTTATTAGCTATAATGTAGACTTTGGAATTTGTGGTTCGACCCTTAACTATACTACAACATCATTTTTTATAGATAGTCAAAAGAATTTATTTGACTAGTGTCTTTATGACATTACCAGAGCACCGAGAAACTGCATGTCGCCGCCGAAGGAATTTTAGGGAACCGTTGAAACAAAATCAGATCGAGAGAGGGTTGCCGAAAGGGGGAGAGAAGAAGGTGGAGGAAAGGGAAAACGATTGAGAGCCCTCTCATGCGACCACAAGGGTCATCGGAGAGGCAAAACGGAGGCGGCTGCGAGAGGGAACTAAAGTGAACCGGGATAAGAAGAAAAGAGAATAAAATCTTTCTTATCTCCCTTTTTTTGTATCTTAACTTCTAAGACGGTTGTTGGTCTTCGTATGACAGTATCTTGTGTTTATCTCTTGACCGGATCTTTGGCTTGTCGACCTCTATCTCGCTCGTGTGGTTTTAAGTCGATCCTAGCAATCTAAAGGGGTTACAGTTTGATTGGTGATATCCTTATGGTTCTCCCCCGTTCTAAGGTTTGGGTGTATGATTACCTTGTACTGAGGTTTTGATAGATTTGTTCTATATGTTTCTGTAAGTAAGGGTTGTCATGGGTAGTTGGCCTTGTCATCTACTTGTTGTAGGTATGTCATGGAACTCATCACCTTTATTGGATCATGAAGCCGATTATCATTACTAATAAACTCATCATTGTGGGGGTCGATCCTCTTTACATAAGCTGATTATACTTGTTGTGAGGAACGGGTGGTGTTTCATAAATTCTAGGAAGCATATCATCAAGACTATATGATACGAAGCTTTGTTTCTTCGACTTTAGTAGTTGTGATGTTTATTTCCAGTTATAGCTGTAGTTTTAGCAGCCTCAAGTTTAAGATTATGTAGCATCGAAGAATTCACAAGCACCATGGTGGGCAGTTTTGACAATGCGCTAGAAAACTTTTAAAGATATGTTAGGTCTAGTTTGCTATTTTTGCAGCTGAGTTACAGTCCTTCATGTATCATGGATTTAATATTTTGAAATACAAAGTTGATCTTTATTAGGTTTCACAAGAAATGTCACGGGTGTAACTTTAGTTTCGGCTTCAAGTGTTACATCAGATTTCGTTTTACATTTAATTTCTCTAGCATATGACCGGTTCTTTGCTTTTTACATGTCTATTGATTTGGTGATCTAATTATCCTGTAAAATTTAATACATAAATAAAATCGACTTTGTGATAAAAAAAAAAAAAAGCTTCTTCCTGTTTTTCTAGTTGTCTGTAATGTATCCTCAAACCTACCACTACCAGCTTCATAACTTTAAAATAAATTTATTTTTCAATTCTTGGGATGTAAAATGATGGATCAGTACTACAGTTTGTAATAGTTCAAAATACTACAGTGTACAGGTTGCTTGGTAATCGCTAGGGGTGGGCAAATTAACCGAACCAAACGGAACCAAACCAACCAAAATTAAACCGAACCGAACCAAACCAAAGTTTTTAAGCAAACCGTTCGGTTAAGTATTTCCCCAACCCGAACAGTTTAAACCAAACCAATAAACCGATGTATTTTTTATTAATTAATTATATATATATATACACAACTATACACATATATTCTTTGGTTAGATTTAGTGAATGTTGTGTACAAAAGAAGAAATAGATTTAGTGCAAAAGTTTAATTTTTCATTTCTTTTGATTTTTGACATACAACACTAGATTACTAAATATACAATAGTACAATTAATCACATTTAAGTTTTTTCTTAAATCTTTAACATAATTAGTAAAGATTAATAACATAATACATATTGTTTGCTTCTTCTCTTTTCTCTATGTAGAATAACTTATATATTTGATTTCTTAATTTTTTTTTAATGGTTTTTGTGTTTAGTTTGAATTCTTATTTTAAATAATTTTTATTGTTTATTTTTACTATAATTTACAAAGTTAACTTCAAGTTACATGAAATACTTTTAAAAACGAACTAAAACCAACCCGACTTAAATCGAAACCAAAATAAACCAAACCAAACCAAACCAAACCAAACCGAACTAATTTTAGTTTGAATTTGGTTGGTATTTTATTAGAACTGAATAACCCGAATTAAATTGAACCCGAACCGAACCCGAAGCAAATTCCCAATTAAATCAAAATATCCACCCCTAGTAATCGCATCAACCTTCATAATATGAAATCGACAGTATTTATAAACAAGGAGAAGAAAATGTTTTAGATCTGCGTAATTATGGAAAAGAAAAAGAAAAAAAGAAACCCCACATTGTAGCAAAACTGCTATGATTCTCCCTGTCGGTTGCTTTTAATATAACAAATCCTTTTAACAAAATATCAAACACGTTAATGTATTTATCACCGTTTGTTTATTTCATTTCTAGTTTAGCTTTTGTCTTTTTGATGATCCTAATCAGATCCACCGACGGCTTCACGCGCCCGGTCCAGATCCAAACAGCACACACTCAGTAGTCTGAACACTTTTTGGTGGCCATTGCGTTTGCAATAAATTATTGTTTAAAAACTGTTTTCCTTTGAACAATTAAATAAAATGAAAATCTAGAATCGAGGTTTATATATAGTGCGAATTAATTTTTTTAAATTGTATTAGGTAATTTAATATATTTCACAAACAAAATGTTTTGAAAAATGGATAATAGCATCTAACATTGTGCTAGCATCTAAAATTCTGTAAACTTGCATCTAAACTGGAAAACATAAAGTGATATATTTATGGGAAAAAACTAAAATAACATATATTTTAGTTAAAACTACTGTTTTGTCAAGTGAAAGTTTGGATCAAATGATATTTTATAAATGGTCATATTGTTTTTTAATTCTTTAATAAAAAACAGTAATTACAAAAAATACTATTACTAAATTTTAAAAAATAACAATATTTACAAAAATACAATTATTATCATGTGGTAGCAGACTTTTAATTCGTGATAGATTTATTAAGACCGTGGCTGATTTGTTTTGGTATATTATTCTAGTCGTGAAAAGTTTTACTTACCCCGTGACAGATTTTGTTTTGTACGACAAATTTATTTATTTTGTGACAGTTTTTTTCGTCTATTGATGACAGTTTGTTTTTTTTTTACGTCTCTTTAACGGCAGATTTTTTATAAAACATGATACGTTTCGTCGAAACTTTAATTACTGGAATAACACTTACGTGACAACAGATTTTTTATACGTTGCCACAGATTTTTTTCTAATCACGAAGGGAGCATCGTTTGATGGCAAATTCTTTTTTTGAAGTGACGGCAGACTAATTTCTTATTAGAATAACACTTTTTTTACAACAGATTTTTTGTTGTAGAATTTTTCTGAGAGATTTGTTTGACGTTATAGCAGACTTATTAAATTATCGATGACTCACCTCCCACTAAATTAGGCTGCAACTGGATGTGTGTTTAGCAGAAGGAAAATGAGAGTAATATGAAATTACGCTGAGTTACGCTCAAATCTCTCCAATTGTATATTTTGTTTTCTTTTTCCTAAGTTTGTAGGGCCCACATAAAAAGCAGAAAAATTGAAGATTCGGCTGGATTTTATTCCACAAAAAATAAGGAGAGGAACCAGAGTAACATAACATAGTTTTGTTTTCATCTTTTAATAATTTTTTTTTTGTTGTTGGATATCTTTTAATAATTTTTTTTTAATTTCAGCGATATTTCTGTGATACAATTTTCTTGGGTTCAAATACAATTTCGTAATTATAAATGTTTTATATTAACTAAAACAAAAAATCCTAATTAATATTTTTTATGTTTTCAAATAATTAAAACAAAATAATTTAAACTACTTTCCAGCTATATTTTTTATGTGATATATGTTTTAAATATTTTATTTTGTACTTATATATTTAATATTACTGAGACAGTGTATATAAATAAATATTAAATGATATATATTATATATTTTTTGTTTTTATAAACATATTTAGCATTAATATTTTTGTGTTCTTCTAAATTCTTCTCAATGGTTACCAGTTACATTTTTGTATTTATTTTTCTGCAGTAATTATTCTCATTTATTTTGTTTCTCTAACTACCTCTATTCCACTCATTTTATTCTAATAAATTATTATTACTCTTGTTCTATTTATTCCTCTTGAGTACAACCAGTTGCAGCCTTAGATAATTCTGAGTTTCGGCGGTTAAAACTCGTGGCAGATTTTTTGTTACGCGACGGCAGATTTGTTACTAAGGAAGTTTCCACTTTCTTAAAAAATTAGGGTTTTTCTTATTTGGCGGTTTCTCTTCTGTAGCATCGTCTTCTGCCTCCTACCCACAAAAACACATATTTGTCTTCTTCTTTGCTCTATTCATGGCTTCTTCTCTTATTTCTTCATAGTATACCACAATTCCACTATTTCTTTTCCAACAAGTCTCCTCTTTCTATTGCAGAGATCCATGACAAATCTTTTTCTTCCATGGACCAAATTGTTTTTGTATGTGGTTCATGGATATTCGACAAGAACATATGGTTATTTTTTGCTGCTCCGGAAAAAGGTTGTAAGATTCTCGCGGTGAATGATACAACTAGGTTTGATGATGTACTAAGGATCGTCCGCAAAGATTACAAGATGGAGAAGAAACGGTATGAAGTTTCATTGAGTTATATGTCCTAAGATGAGGATGGCGAAACTACCAAGAGATACACCTCCAGTCTTTATTGAAAAATCTAGACAATTTCATGAGTTCATCCTCCAATGGAAATCATATCCGATTTCGTCTTTGTGTGGAAGTTAACGAGAAAGGATTAGTCAAAGGAGTGAAGATGATGATGTTTTTGGTGGTGGAAGATCGAGAAAATGTGAAAGAGACAATATTTTTTATGATGAAGACGATGACAAAGATGAGGGAAAATTTTGGAGTTAATATTTTTGATATTTTAATATTTTTATAATTTAAATAATATAATAATAATTAAAATTTAAATTAGATATATTTGTTTAGATTGTAAAAACTAATTAAAAAAATATATATCAAAATTGATTCAAAAATATATATTTTGTAATTATTAGATTCAAAAAATAAATAGTAGATATATTTTGGAGTTTTAAAATTAATTATTTATATTATTAAAATATCAAAATTATATCTTTTGGCAAAACATTTGTGTTATTCTAATCAAAATGGCACATTTGTAATCATTATATTCAAAAAAGGATATTATGTCTTTTAACAATATTTGTGTTATTCTAATATATTCCACCTTAAATATATGATTCTAGTAATTTTAATATAATTATGTGTTATTTTAGGTAATTTCTTTATATTTATTTATTTTTGTCTAAGTCAACAAACAAACAATATATCATAGTCGTTCCTTTATTTCTTCAATAACCACGATTAACAAATTCTATAAACCTTGACCAAAAAAAAAAAAATCTATAAGCATTGCTGAAATTTAATTGTTCAATATTTTTTTTTTCCAATAGTGCAATGACTAATTAACAGTCACTTGGATGTGGAAAAATGATCCATGTTTGAGCCGAAGTAGTGGAGCCATTAGTTCACATGTTAACTATTCTCTTTATTTTAAGCTATTTTCATATGTATCTAATTCAATAATAGAATATTTTGTTGGGAGCAAGATGAAAACAGATTTTGCGTTGAAAAAAAGGCAAATATACGTCTCGAGTTGAAATCATGGTGGCTAAGCAAGTTGTTACTTTTGTTAAAGCTTGCAAGTGACGTGGCTGGAGGACCACCGACAAACTAACCGTTTGAATCAGTACATGCATGATACACTCGCATAGTACACTCTGTGGGGGTCGGATTCCAGCCCCGAAGATTGATAACATAAAACGGCTAAGTGTTTGCCACAAAACACTACTACGGCCCACGAGCTGGTCATATGTCCACACCATCGAGCATTACAGTCATAGACTATCGATTGGTAACGATATAATCAAGCATAGACTACCGAGGGTCCCACGATCAACAAGGCACACAACAAGACATGTACCAAACTTGGCCCGCGAAGAAAGCTCTTAGACTTATCCCGTGAGCCAAGTAACGAACATGGCCGCGGACAAGCTCACACAAATGTCCCGCGGGCTACATGATCGACATGGCCCACGAACTACGGACATAAACTGTCATGCGGGTCATGCAAGGCATCTGGCTCGTGGGACAAGTCCCTTGGCTTGTTCTGTGGGCCAAACCTTCTATAAACTCATACGACGAACCATCAAGCCTATTCAATGGACATTTGGTTGGTAGGTCCCGGTCAAAACTTCACCAAGAAATGTGCTAGCTAAGTTTCACAGTGGGTCCCGACAGACTTCACCAAGCAATGTGCTAGCCAAGTCTCATTGCGGATCCCGAACCTTCTTAGACAAACCAATTCGATCTCCCTATGATCAATTGAACGTCCGGACATGAAATGGACCCGTAAAGGATCGAACGAAGACATCGAGACAATCGTCTGCGGGCCAAGTCTAGACCATGGCCCGCGGGATAAGACCACAACCTTCACCCGAGCTACGTCCATACCGTGCCCCACGGGATGAGCTTACTAACGTAGCTCGCGGGCTATACTTGCCGTGGCCCGCTGGCTACATCCTTGCCATGGCCCGTGGGCTACATGCTCGACGTGGCCTGCGTGATGAGCTTAATAACGAAGCTCGCGGGCTACATCCTTGCCATGGCCCGCAGGCTACATGCTCGAAAAAGCCTGCGGGGCGAGCTCGACGACTCAGCCCACGGGCTACACTCTTGTCGTTGCCCGCGGGCTATATCCTTGCCATGGCCCGCGGGCTACATGCTCGACATGGCCGGGGTGAGCTCGATGTCATGGTCCGCGGGCTACGTCCTTGCCGTGGCCTGCGAGACAGGTCTCTCTTCAATGTCTGCGGGCCAAGTCTCTAGCATGGCCCACGACATTTCTCACATTCCAATCCGCGAGGTAAGTATCAAGTATGGCCCACAAAATTGCTCACGTCCCAGTCAGCGAGCCAACTTAGCTCGCCTAACAACATCGCGTCCTGTGGGTCCGTGCACATGGCTTAATCTCATCGCGAACTAAGGACCCACGATGAACATTTCATCAAACGATCATCGTGATCACACTCTTTTTCCCTTGGTAAGGTTTTTCCCATGTGGTTTTCTTTGCCAAGGTTTTTAATGAGGTGATCATCAGAACACATACAACTCACGAGATTATATCAACAATCTCGTGGGCCAAAAAACACTTATAACTAGCCAAATAGCCAGCTCAGTTCTGTGGGCCCATTTCCATCTTCCATAAAGACAAAGCCCTAAGGTCTGTTCCGAGCGCCGTTAAGCAAGAAGGTTTGAGAATAGAATCATCGGAGCATTTAAGGAGAAAGGAAACTATCCAGAAGACTGTAGGAGGAATGGAAGCATATCTTCAGGAAATGGAAGGTGGCCCACGAAAGAGCTTGGGCCCAAGACCGTTTAGTTAGAGTATATATAGGATCTAAGGTCGTAGGTCTTAGATCATCTTCTTCTCTCTCGAATAGCCTAAGTCTTAACAGCTTGTATTCGAAAATTATCTTTACTATCAATAAAACGACCCCACCTTTCTTCTCTTGTTCTTAGTCGCTTACTCTTACTTTCTGAGCGGTTCACAATAGAGAGTCGACGATCCCTTAAAAGAATCGTTTGACAAGTTTTTGGTTGTGTGTGAATTCTTGCCCACACACACTCTTGGTCTTCTATTGAACTTGGAGATAAGATTGTTGGCCGTAAAGCTGGTTGGTGAGGCTACTAGGGTTTCTTTTGAGTTTCACTACATAAAGGAGAGAGAGAGAGAGAGAGAGAGAGAGAGGGAGAGAGAGAGAGAGAGAGAGAGAGAAAGTTGAGCTACACACTGAAAGATCAAAAGCAACATTCAAGGTTTAAGCTTGAACTTTTCTTGAGAGAAATTTGAGAGAAGTGGGAAACCTATAGTAATTCTTGTAAGAGATTGATAGGTATTCTCATTTCTGTAAACTTTGATTGTGATCTGGTTGATTCAGGGAAAAGTCTCGGCGAGATTAGCAACCCTAGTTAATGGGCGTGAACTAGTTGAAGTCTTGTGTGCTTTGTTTCCTCGGTTTTCATTATGTTTCTTACTCTCAAACTCAAATACAAACAAATAAAAACTCATCAAGCCTTTAGCAACTCTTGTGTGTGGTTTAATCTTGCAACAAAATCTAATAGAGACGTCCATTATATGTAGATTTCTTTACAATCAGAATCTCGATCAATCCTATGTTGTAGAATCAAAGAGTGAAGAAGACCATCCCAAATGACACCAAATCAGTATCAAACGACTGAGGCACGATGGACAATAAGATCATTGGGATCAAATCAGAATCGGGTTCAAGCAAAATTGATGTAGATCCACTTGAGATTGGATTTGAATTTGAATGCTTGTTCTCAACCCAAACGTTAACGGGTAATCGGAGCAAATCATCAGAGATGAACAAAAAAAGCACCACAAAGGTGCATGCAAGAGTGGATGGTACAGAGGATTCACCAACGTGTTTGGTTTGAAGTAGAAGAAGAAAGCCCCGCTTCAATCGCCAAGAAGACACAACAAAAGGCGGATCTAAGATTGAACCATATGGTGGCTTTGGAAATCGAAAGCCAATCGAACCACCACAAACAACTCCTAGATCTCGATGAATCACATCACGATTCAAAACTAAAACAGAAACAACAAAGCTAGACAAAAGGAAAAACGACAAGAGAAAAACAAAGGGGACCGGCGGTGCTAACGGAGCCACTCACCCCGGCCCAGATCTGAAAGCAAGGCGGCGAAACTCTCAAAGTTAAGAGGGAAGGGAGAGGGAAAAACGGAGAAAGAGTCCCGCGTGATTAAAGCATAATATATTTAGCAAAATGCTTATCAATAAATAAAAGACATTGAATTACAATATATGTAAGTGTGGATGTCCTAACCGATTTTTAATATTGGTTTTAAGATAATATGTATAATGGGAAATAGACACAAATGTCCTTAATACTTTCCTTTAAGTTCGTGTTCAATATCTCAAATACCTTATTTGTTATAAAGGTCATCAAAAGTTTGAGAATCCAATGTCTTAATGAGGATGTTAGCTACCTGGTTTAAGGAGTGAAGAAAGAAATAATTACGGATATTTGTAAAATTTCATTAGGAAGGTAGTGATAATAGAAGGTAGTAACAATAGATTTTGATATGCTCCGTAGTTCGTACGCTCATTGAAAATATTTGAAGTAATATGCAAAACCGTTTGGAAACACACAAAAACATTGGAAAGGCTAATGCAACTTAAACTCGGAAATAGAAAGCACTATGACACAATATTCAACTTGAATTAAGGATAAAAAAACAACCTATTATTTCTTTGTTTTCCAAACAATGGATGATCCGCCAAGTAAATAAAACTCCATTAATAATAAATGATGAGTGAACAGACAAATATTGATCCCAGTCTGAATTACAATAGCTTGAAAGAGTCAAATAAGTCAATAGCGTTAGGAGATGAATTTTACAATGTGTGCATATATGTTGCTAATGCCAAAGTTCCACACCCATTAAGGAAAAAATTCTCATTCTTAGAAAGATTAAGATATATATATATATATATACTTCTTTTTTTTGTACATTTGTTCTTCTCGAGGCTTTCATAATAAAAACTCTAATTCTCCCTTTTGGTATTATCTTGTGTTTTTTTTTAAACAAATTAGTTTGGTATTTCCATGGTCTGGCCATCTTTACTCATATTTATGTCTAACGTTTTAGTCACCTCGAAAAGAACCCTCGGTGATTGTAAATCTTAGAATGTAGTACATCAGCACCCACGGGTTGTCGCTAGAAGGAGGGAGTTTAGTGTAAAATCTAACTCAAGTATAATAATAGTCTTTGAAGAGATCATACAAGGACATAATGTCTTTTATATAGGAGAACCTTATATGGGACATGCAACCTCGTTTATAGGCCCGGTCCAAGGCTAACACCCAAGAAGCACAATCTTTAGGCAACAAAAAGAAAAAAGAAAAGAAATTTGTGGGCATCAAAATGTTGTAGTATCCCTTAGGTCTATTGACCGTGTTCTTCTAATTTGGTTTACTTGGTTAAGGGTTCGATGACAGTCTTATTCCCCTTTTATATATATTTTTTTTCATTTTTTTTTCTTGGCAGAATCACATTGAATTTAACTTTCATTTCTTTTCTTTTTGTTTTTTCCATCTCTATCCGTTCCTCTTTTTGTTTTTTTTTTGTTCCTTTATCCCGGGACAGAATCACATACAATCACATTTCAAGTTCTATTGAGTTGTTTTATTTAGTATTAAAACAAATATTAATAAAGAGCATCATTTTTTCAAAAAGGTTTAGGCATCAATTAATCTTGGACTGGCACTGCTCGTTTATTGTGATTTTCAAAACTTAGAGGACATCCATATAATTCTATTGAGAGGTAAGAAATTTTATCTGCCAAATATGCTAATCGGGAGATCCGCCGAGCTCAAATTTCTTCTGACCGCACCTTGGGATCAACAAAATTCTTTTATGCAAAAGAAGAGAAGATAAATTATACTCCCTCCATTTCATAATAAGTGTCGTTTTAGAGATAAATTTTTGTTTCATTTTAAGTGTCGTTTTGCTTTTTCAATGCAAATTTATTACCAAATTTACAGTTTTATCCCTATTTTTAGCCTTATTAATTACAAAAACCAAAGAATATAACATATTAAATAGGGATAAAACGGATAATTTATAGTTTTATTAATTTGTGTGAAATATGTGAAAGCGAAACTTTTTAAGAAACAGGGAGTATATAAGAAAAAAAGAGAGAGAAGAGTTTTTGGGAAGTTGAAAAGAGTTTTGGCAACTCGAGTACTTCCTCACATCCAATGGGGCCAAGCTTGTTGCATGTTTAAAGCCTTTGAGTTTTTGTTGGCTCCCTTTTGGGTTTTCTTTTCGTCTTCAGTTGTTGCTACTTTCTTTAAATTCATTTTTTCAGTGTTAAAAGCTATATAAAGTTTTCCCAAGATCCATAGAATTGTACATAATGGAGAACATAAGCTACTAACATTTGCATTGGGCGAAAGAAAAATTCACTAACATTTTTTTAATATATATATTTTTTTGTAACCATTTTTTCATATTTTAAAGCAAAGAAATAAAAATGTTTTACATGCCCATGGCCATAGTATCTGGAAGTCCAGAATTGATGAAATTAATAAGAAAACTAGCTCAGTATTAATTAGCCCAAGTGACTCTATGCCAAGAAAAATAGCCCAGCAAATGATGTACGAGAGAAAGACTCTGTTCGGGGAATTGTCGATCCCTAAATTTTTTTAAGGAGAAATTAATTAGCTGCAAACCAAAGTTGAAACATCTCTGAAGCTTTCTCCCAGTTCTTGTCTCTTATTGATGATATACGATTCCTAATCAGTCTATCTCTTTCTCTGATTATTGATTCCGATGGTCTAAACACTTGCTGATGAAGTCTTTCCTAATCTGATTATTTTTTAAATATATTTAAAGGCCAATACTAAAATTTGGAGTATATTTTACAAATTATGTGCATTGGTTTGTAAAATTTTAACTATAACACAAGGGTCATCAAATGAGTTGGACATGCATAAATAGCCAGTAAAACCTTTACAAAAATGACAAAATATGCGATAGTATATGATTTGAAAATAAGAAAATCGAGGTTCAAAAAGCTGAAAGAGAGGCGATTGTGGCCGATGCCGACACATTATCATAGTACATCTAAAGGCAATAAACAAAAGGATACCCTTATATTCACTTACAACTCAACCTTGACACTATATTTGGTGTTGAAATTACACCAAATTTGGTGTTATGGTGTGATACTTTAATTTTCATCTCCAACCACAACAACAAATTCAAGTTTTAAAAAAAAATCTAATAATTTTGATAAGTACTAATAATTTTAGTGTTTTATTTTTATCTCCAATCACAACACCAAATAATTTTAATAGATATTCTTAAAATCGATTAATTATAAAGTAAATATAACATTACAATCTTTTTGTCGACATATAATATTAAGACTAGTAAAACATAAATTACATCATACTAGTTTTCAAAATTAGTATATTCGGACCACAAATGTTCAATTAATGCATTTCGAACTTCGATATGAGCTTCCCGATTCTTGATTTGTCTGTGCCGAGCTAAGAATTCTTGAAATTGAGCATCATCGTCACCTGCCATCTCAACTGTTGCAATTGGGACTTCGGCTCGTTCTTCAATTCTTGCATCACGTTCATCCTCTATTATCATGTTATGCATTATGATACAAATTTTCATTATATCATGTAACATTTTCTTACTCCACAAGCATTCTGGTCCGACCACAATTGCAAATCTTGACTGCAATACTCTAAATGCACGTTCGACGTCTTTTCTACATGCTTCTTGCCTCTTTGCAAATAATTTATTTTTGGGACCACGTGGATCAGAATTGTTTGAATAAAAGTGGACTATTTGGAATATATACCATCAGCCAAATAATGACCCATATTATAATTTTTTTCATTAATAACATAATTAGCGGGTGGAGCACTTCCTTCAACTAGATTAGCAAACAGATGAGACGCCTCTAGCACATTAATATCATTGTTCCATCCTGGTAGACCAAAATATGCGTGCCCAATCCAAAGATCATAATCGTCTACGGCCTCTAAGATAATAGTGGGAAATCCATTACGACCATCATATTCTCCTCCCCAAGCTGTTGGGCAGTTTTTCCATTTCCAATGCATACAATCTAAACTACCCAACATACTTGGAAACCTTCAACGTTCACCAATGTGAAGTAGTCATGCAACACCGTTAGCATTAGGTGATCGACGATAGTGGCTTCCAAACACCTCGAAAACAGCACGAAAAAACCGTTTCAAACTTTCGATGGGTGTAGACTTCCCAATTTTGATATACTCATCGGTTGAATATGCTAGTGAACCGTATGCCAACATGCAAAATACCACAATTATTTTTTGCAAACCAGACAATCCAAGTTTTCCGACACCATGTTTTCTTGGACAAAGTAATTATCATGTCTTTGTATAGCATTATAAATAAGTAGAAACAACGAATGACTCATTCAGAATCTTCTTCAAAACATCATTCAGGAAACAAAGGATTCTCTGCAAAATTACTATTGAAGAGATTGCGTGAACCATTTCTCGATCACGATTAATAACTATATAACCCGGAATAGATCTAACATGGGAACCCTCCGAGTTAGATATGTTTTGAGTGATGAGAAAATTGTTGTTTGCAGTGATTTAAGCTACTGCTTGCTTTTCAAAATCATCATAATAATCATTATCTAAAGATGATTATTTTCCAAGCATCGTACCCATTTTATATTGTAAAAAAAATTAATCTAAGCCGTTGAATTTTTGTGAAGAAAATCTAATCGGTGTTTTGTGTAGTCACTTCATGCCTGATCAATTATCATCTTTGTTGAAAAATACGAACTAATCTAAGCCACTGAATTTCTTTGAAGAAAATCTAACCGTTAGTTTGTTTAGTCATTTCATGTATGATACCAAAGATCATCTTTGTTGAAAAATACGAACTAATCTATGCCGTTCAATTTCTTTGAAGAAAATCTAACCATTGCATTGTTTAGTCACTTCATGTCAGATCAATTATCATCTTTGTTGAAAAATATGAACTAATCTAAGCCGTTCAATTTTTTAGAAGAAAATCTAACTGTTGCTTTGCTTAGTCATTTCATGTATGTTATCGATTATCATCTTTGTCGAAAAATACGAACTAATCTAAGCCGAAAAATCCAACCATTGCATTGTATACTCACTTCATGTCTGATCAATTATCATCTTTGTTGAAAAATACGAACTAATATAAGCCGTTGAATTTCATTGGCAAAGATCTAACCGTTGCTTTTTTTAATCACTTCATGTCTGAAACCTAACTCTCACTCCTCTATATAATTGTATTCCACTCTCTGAACAATCACACATCTTCAACTCATTTTCTTACCACTAATATTTCTTCTTGAATGGCTTCAAGTCGCACTACTTCATATTCAATAGAAGAAGATATGCACTTATGCCATGTATATCTTGATGTTTCCCAAAATCCAATCACAGAAATAAACAAATCAAGAGATCCGTTTTGGGCAAGATTTCACACTGAATATGAAAAATCTTTTCATATGAGATTTCTCATAGTAATCCAAGACCAGGGAGATCTTTACAAACTAGAATATCAACACTTTTTATTGCGGTCTTCAAGCTTAAGGGATGTATTAACCAGATTGAAAACAAGAACCGTAGTGTTGCTTCCGAGCAAGACATTGTAAGATTACATATATATATATATATATATATATA